>CM064578.1:15055390-15179464 GCA_032716605.1 Paralithodes platypus
ACCCAGACACCGGCACACACCGCCCCGCTCGTCTCAGTTGACTCCCAGACAGCGAGAGGGGAGGGCTGCCTGTCTCTCTCTCTCGCCTGAGATTATGACCGGGTGGCCAATATCTTCGTTTTTCACCACCCAAATGCTTTTCCCACTTATTTTAGCACTCTTGAAGGTTCATATATACATCATATATGTAAAATAAAAGCATACCGAAAACAAATAATGGTTTATATTGTAAATATAACGAATTCTGTCAGAATCCAGGGCTAGAAATGCACAAATAACTACCCTAGCCCCTATGTCTATATCGCGCTTGTCAGGTTAACAACAACATACAGGCACACACGAACAAGCGACGCTCTCCTTCTTGTGGCCGGAGATGCGGGGCGTCGGTCCAGCCGGCTGTTGTTTACATGCGTCGGACCGACGCCTCGCATACGAAGCTCACAGGCTTTCAACCACTGGGTGTTCAAGAGGCCTTCTGGGTACCTGTTATATGCTTTTTTATGGGCGTTCAAGAGCCCTTCCGTGGTGAGAGGGTTAAACACTAGGATAGCCTATACCTTGTCAAGGGTAAGTCCTGCTGTAGTCAACTTGAATGCTACCTTAAATTGTAATATTAGACTAGGCATAGCCTATAGAAAAAATAGCCTAGCCTACTTATTTATTGTAGCCTATAATATAGGCCTAGCCGGGTAGAATGTAGAGTTCGGGCGTACCGCTACCATTGTTTACACTGCGCAGAGCGGCGACGGAAACTTGCCATCATGTTCCCGTCTATTTTGACTGCCATTGGATACAATAATATTGTGAGGGGAGGGGTTTGCGGCAATTGTTTTGGTTGTTTGGCTCCTACTGGCAATATATGATGATGACAACACGTCATGGGGGCAAAGCCCCCCTCAACATATTATTGTATCCAATGGCATTCAAAATAGACGGGAACATTATCGCAAGTGTCCGACGCCGACACCGCCGCCGTAATGTTTACATATGTCGATCACCGTGGTTAAAGGCTGGTTCACACATAGCCGAGTCGGTGCGCGAGTCCAACACGAGTCACACTCGTCGATTATCGCCGTCGCTGGAGGCTGAGTCGGCCCCGAGTAGCAATTGTTCCCGAGACAAGGAGAGTGTAACACGAGTTAACTCGATTCAATACGAGTCAACACGTGTTAATGCAAGAGTCTGTACGAGTAACTGAGAGTCAAAACGAGTGTAACACGAACCCAACACGAGTGTCAAAAATTTGAAAAATAATGGCCACATTCCAGGGCACGTAAACAAAGAGTATGGACGAGTCAACGCGATTGTTACACGGATCAACACAATTTTTATACGGATCAACACGAAAGACAACGCGTTGACTCTCGTTGGATCTCTGTTGCACACGTGTTGACTCGTGTTACATCCGTGTAAACTCTCGTTGATTCTTCCTACATTTTTGAAATAACGGTATTTCAAATGACACTTGCTTTTTCGTGTTACACTCGTTTTTTTTTCTCAGTGGATCGTGTTTACTCTTGTTTACTCGTGTTTTCACTTGTGTTTGAATCGTGTAAACTCTGGCATCATGGGGGCACCAAATTTTGGCACTCACATTCGTGCTTTCTACTCTTGTTGATACGTGTTGCATGTGTGTTACATACGTGTTGTTGCGTGTAGACACGTGTTGCTTCGTCAACGTCGAAATGATGACGAAAAGTGACGAATCACCAAAGAGTGTTACACGGGTTTACACGAGTCAACACGAGTTAACACGAATAACGAAGAGTTATTCAGAGTCAAACACGAGTTAACACGTATGTACACGAGTCTACACGTATTTAGGCCACACTCATGGGTACTCGCCACGGGACCCAAAAATTTCGTGCATGCATGAAATTTTTGGACTCCGTGGCGAGTACCCACGAGTGTGTCGAGTATACACGAGCGTAGCACGAGTCTATACGAGTGTTGAGGAGTATCGACGAGTCATTGCTGAATAGCAAAATTTCATCACTCGTGTTGGACTCGCGCACCGACTCGGCTATGTTTTTTTTTTTTTTTTTTCTATATTCCAACTTACTTCCTCTCGGGCATAGGCTGAGAGCCTTAACATTCACCGCTTTACAATGAACAGTGAAGCCCGTGAGGTCTTGTTCCAGTCTAGGGAGTGAGACATGTGAAGCACGTAGAGTACAACGAGCACCTGCCATCTTGCCTTCACATGAGGCACGGTGCTCACTCATGGCCCGAAACGACCCCATCTCTGAAGCCACCTCGTTCCCGTGCTTCATTGTCTCACCCCCTACACTCGGACTCTCACACTTACACACACACAACGCCACCTGTTGAGCAGATAACTCACCAGGCATTGCACCCCTATAGCATATTTTGAATATGGGAATATTCATACAGTGCTATTTAATCAGGGAACAATGAGGGTATTTTATTGACGTTTCGGTGGGCTTGTGGTAATGCACTGATACCAGGTACAGCACAAATTCCATCCCAATAATATCTTCCCATTGATACATCGGGATTTGAACCCGGGACCTTTGGATTACCAGGCCAGTGGCAAGACCACTCCACCACACCTCCCCTGTGAACCAGCCTTTAGTTCGCGTCTATTTTGAAGGCGTTTTTTTCAGTTATTTGCCTCCTGCTGGCAATATATATGAGATGACAATATGTCATGGGGGGTGACCCCCCTCAACCTATTATTGTATCCAAAAGCAGTCAAATAGACGGGAACATGATGGCCAGCATCCGCCGCCGCTCCGCGTAGTGTAAACAAGGCTGTCGGTACACCCGAACTCTACATTCTACCCCTAATTTTCCAACTAGCATAACCGATGATTATCAATGATCAATCCCAGTCAGAAACGTCCATGCTTCCCTCCCATAAGTCAATGTCGGGATTACCACACTGTCATGCAAGGACTTCTTTACTTCCATGCTGATCACCCTATTTCTTACTGCTTTCAGAGTTCCTACAACGCTCTTCCCCTGTTACACTTTCTCCCACACTTCTTCATCCATAGGCCTACTCACATCTTTACTCAACACACTGCCCAAATACTTAAATGAGCTGACATTCTTCATAGCCGTTCAACCTCACTTCACACTCTATGGTTGCACCCCTTTCAATGACCATAATATTGCTCTCCTAGCATTTACCTCCAGATTCCATTTTTCACACACTGTTCCAAACATATTTACCTGACCCTGCAACTCCCATTCACTATCGCTCATCAGAATGTGTTGTCAGCAACAGTAGTACCGGTACTGTACTGTTGAGGCAACTTCCACTCATTTCCTCCCCTTATCAGCGGTACACCACATCCGCTGCTCTTCCTTGTATTTCTTTCATGACTCCATCCATATACTGTACTGGTATATATGAACAACCATCGGGACATCACATACACCCTTGCTTTAACCCAACATTCAGATTAAAGAACTCGCTCTGTTAATATCCACACATACTGACACCTTTGCACCCTCATACATCTTAATTGCTTTCAGCAACTTGCCATCTACTCCGTATATTTTCAGTACCGGTACCGGTACTTTCCACATACCTTCTCTATCAATTCTGTCATAGGCCTTCTCCAACTCCATAAATGCAGCATACAACTTTTATCGCTTCTCCAGATATTTCTCCACAACACATTTCCGGGCAAAAATCTGAGCTACACATCCTCTTCCCTTCCTAAGATGACTACAGTATGCTAACCGTTTCCCCAGCAATACTGACTGAAAATGCCCAAATATATTGCATGTCCTCTTCAGATTTATTTAAAATATGTAAAATTACACCAAATACCACTACAGTAGCACTGAAATCAATAAAACTCACTAACAGGATAAATAAATGGAAGAAATACTCCAAAAGATTAATATGTTAACCCTTTACCCAGCAATACTGACTGAAAATGCCTAAATAGATTGCATGTGCTCTTCAGTTTTTTACATACATACGTACATAACATTTTAAGACTGAGTGCTCCACACAGATGTGCAGTTTCAGTCTCTTTTCCTAATGGCGGCGTTCCAGGCAACCCTGTTAAGGGATGCTTTACTTGTAAAGTTTTTGGATTTGAGATCGGCACGTATAGTCCGATCCCAGGTCTTACTCGGTCCACCCCTTGGTGCAGCTCCCTCCACAATCGCAGACCTGCATCTTTTCACCCAATTTTGTTCATCCATTCTCTCCACATGTCCATACCATCCCAGTTTACTTGTACGCATCTCCTCGCTAATACTCTTTATACCTAAACGTCTCTTCAGCTCATCATTTGTTATTCTGTTGACATCCTTTATCTGAAATATGTAAAATTACACCAATTACCAACTACATTACCAACAAATTTAATAAAGTACACTAACAGGATAAAGAGAGGTGTGGAAATTCCTGGCGCGACCGAAGCCGCTCCAAGGACCGGTGCCCCCAGGGAGGGGGCAGGGGATGGTTGTGACGGTTTGGCTACCGAAACTGCTCCCCGCGGCCGGCATCCGGTTTTCCTCCACTGGTCGTTGATTTTGTCTTCGGCCGTGGAGGGTCGGCAGCCATCCGCGGTTGGCAGCCTCGGGAGGTGGCCCCACGGCGTAGACGCCGCCACATCAGGACCCTTGTAAAAAAGGTGGCTGGCCAACTTCCTAGCAGGCAGATGTGCACACGTATCTTTTGCCGGTCAGTCATCTAAAATCAGAAACTTTCCAAACGGAGTCCCACAAGGATCCGTCCTATCGCCCGCACTCTTCAATCTGTACATGCACGATATAACTACACCCAATACGCCCCAAATAAACTTAGCCTCCTATGCAGATGACATAACACTCACATGCACACACCATGACCCAAAAAGAGCAACAGATCTCCTTCAACCCTATCTCAACACACTACATGGTTGGTGCACTACAAACAGACTTAATCTAGCCCCAGCCAAATCCACCGCAACCCTGCTCACAAGTTGGACAGGAGAACACGAATACATCCCTCACTCACCATAAACAACACACCCCTAACACATACACACACACCCAAAATCCTAGGAGTAACATATGATACTCATATGACATTCAAACAGCACACCACAAACATTAAAAAGAAACTGACACCCAGACTTAACGCCCTCAGGTCACTTGCTCACACAAAATTTGGACACAACAAAGAAACTACCACCACAGTATATAAACAATACATAATCAGTGATGGAATATGCAAGCCCAGCCTGGGCTTCTAACCTAGCTGAAACACATCATAAGACCTTACAGACTATTCAAAACAAAGCCCTGAAGATCATTACAGGCTGCACAGCTACTTCACCCACAGATCACCTACATCAAGAAACCAAAATCCTCAAAGTCATCCATCTGGACATGAGAGGCACTCAATTCCTGGCAGCAGCCTCCACGAACCAAGACCACCCACTAAACTACATGGCAACACACCCACAGACACCAAGAAATATCAACAACACCCAGCACACGGTATCACACACAATTATTGTCCTCTCTCCCTCCCTGCCCACCCCGAACCAACTTCCAGAAGCACATCCATACTCATATCTCTCACTCACAGACAACACGCAGCTGCATGCACGACCTCCCGAATCCATCCTTCCGAATCCTCCCTTCCTCGCGAGGACAGAGTCCACCTGGCCAGGCTGAGATGCGGACACCATCCAGCTCTCCTGAGCTATCAGAAGAGACTGGATGACTCCGTTGTCGACGCCTGCCCGGGATGTAACACAGCACCCCATACCATTAAACACATCATAGAAGACTGCATTTCACACAACCACTTACGCCAACAACACAATCTACACTCAATGAGAGCTCTGTGGGAAAGCCCAATCGTGGCCATGGCCTTTCTCAGGGACTCGGGGCTGTTCGACCAGGCAGCTTAGGGAACAACAACAACAACAACAACAGGATAAAGAAAATGTAAGAAATAGCCCTAAATATGAATTTATCTATCTATCTATTGACGGACGCCTTGATCCCCGAAGGATTGGCCACGAACAAAACACCCCTATGCACCTCTGTCCCCAGTCGGTCGACGCCCCTCCTCCCATCCAGCACCGCTTTCACGCATATACTTCTTAACTCCATCCTTCCACCTCTATCTCGGTTTATTTCTCCCTCTGTCCATCCACCTCACTCGTACACGCTCTTAGTCATTCTCTCGCTTCCCATACGTTCCACATGGCCGAACCATCTCAAGGTGTTCTTTTTCGCACTTTCCAGTACATTCACACCACACCTCTCTCGTACTTCCTCATTCGTCTGTCTATCCCTCCATGTAACTCTGCACACACTTCTCAAGTAACTCATTTCCATCCCTTTCACTCTTGGTTTGAATCTCTCCAACAACGTCCATGCTTCGCTTCCGTAAGTCAGTGTCGGGATTACCACACTGTCATGCAATGACTTCTTCAGTTCCATGCTGACCACCCTATTTCATGTTACTGCTTTCAGCATTCCTACAACCCTCTTCCCCTGTTGCACCCTCTCCCACACTTCTTCATCCATACTCCCATCTTTACTCTGTACACTGCCAAGATACTTAAATGAGCTGACAATCTCCATAGCCTGACCGTTAAACTTCACCTCACACTTTGTGGCTTCACCCCTTTCGAAGACCATAACCTTGCTCTTCCCCGCATTTACCTTCAGATTCCATTTTTCGCACACTATTCCAAAAATATTTACCAGACCCTGCAATATCATCAGCAAACAGCAGTACACAAACATCCACTGCTCTTCCTTGTATTTCTTTTATGACTCCATCCATATACTGTATATATAGAACAACCATCTGGACATCACACACCCTTGCTTTACCAAACATTCAGATCAAAGAACTCCCTCTGTTCATTCTTCACACGTACTGATACCTTTGCACTCTCATACATACTCTTCACTGCTTTCAGCAACTTGCCATCTACTCCATATATTCTCAGTACAGTACTTTCCACATACCTTCTCTATCAACTCTGTCATTCCACTCGTTGCCTTCCCTTATTAGTGGTACACCAACATCCACTGCTCATCCTTGCATTTCTTTTATGACTCCATCCATATACAGTTCAGTATGTATTGAACAACCACGGGGACATCACACACCCTTTCTTTAACCCAAAATTCAGATCAAAGAACTCGCTCTGTTCATTCTTAACACATACTGACACCTTTGCACCCTCATACATGCTTTTCACTGCTTTCAGCAACTTGCTATCTACTCTGTATATTCCAAGTACTTTCTACATACCAGTACCTTCTCTATCAACTCTGTCATAGGCCTTCTCCAAGTCCATGAAGGCAGCATACAACTTTTGTCCCTTTTCAAGATATTTCTCCACAACATATTTCAGGGCAAAGATCTGAGCTACACATCCTATTCCCTTCCTATGATGAATACTGTATGTTAACCGTTTCCCCAGCAATACTAACTGAAAATGCCCAAATATATTGCATGTGCTCTTCTGATTTATCTAAAATATGTAAAATTATACCAAATACCAACTACATTAGCACAAAACTCAATCAATCACAGAAACAGGATAAAAACATAGAATAAATACCCCAAAAGATGAATACGTTAACCCTTTCCCCAGCAATACTTACTGAACATGCACAAATAAATTGCATGTGCTCTCCAGATTTAGCTGAAATATGTGAAATTACACCAAATACTAACTACATTAGCACAAAAATCAATCAAGCACTTTAACCCTCCTCTAGCGGGTGCTCTGTGGCCGTTTTGGGCCTTTCTGGGCCGTTCTGACTGCTATATCAACCATCAGTATGAAAGGAACTGTATTGCGCCGAAAACTAGGTGGAAATCGCTACACAATGACGCCACATACAGCTACGTAGCACTCGTGGAGCACTGACAGTGTTACCTCGAAGATGGAAGTTTAGCTGATTTTGCTACCTTGCTGACTTTTAGCGAACTATTGGTTACACTGTCATCCTCACGCGCGGTGGGGGAACTGGAGTTAGTGTGGGCTGGGAGGCCACAGATGTCGGACGTATGGATCATTACTATCCCACCCATTCACTCGATTTCCACCCTTTTTACCCGTTTTTTGCCAGTTTCAACTCGACTTATGTGGTGACGCGTTTTTTAACAGATAAATAAATGGAAGTACAAAAAATGAATTTATCTATCTACCATATTGCCGACACCTTGATCCCCGAAGGGGTGACCATGAACGAAACGCCTGCGTATTTCAAGCTCGCTTGAGTTATCACTCTATCGTCTTTTAGAGCTTTTTGGCCCGGGGTAATTACCACACCATCGCGTCATAAGGAGTTTGAGGGGGTTAAATTGCTAGATACATAGAGGGATGGAAAGTAAAGCTAAACAAAATATATAAGATATTTTAACATCTATCTATCATCTATTGCCTGACGCCGTGATCCCGAAGGGGTGGCCAAGAACGCCCCCATGCACCTCTGTCCCCAGTCCGTCGACGCCCCTCCCCCCAACCAGCACCGCTTCGTTCATGTACTTCCTCACTCCATCCTTCATTCGGTCTATCTCTCCCTCTCTGTCCCTCCACCTCGCTCTCATACACCCTTCGGTCTTTCGGTACGCTTTCCATACGTTCCAACCATCTCAAGTTTGTTCCTTTTCACACTTTCCAGCACATCGCACATCTCCTCCACACCACACCTCCTTCTTCTCTCTCTCTAGCCACATTCCGTGCTGAATGCACTCGACCTATGTCGAGCGCCGCACATAGTCCAGGCTTTATTTAACTCTGACTATGTTGCTGCCTCTAAATTAAGGGTTATTAAAATTGCTAGCTACATAAGAGGAAGAGGAATGCCCAAGGAAAGCTATAAACAAACATCTATAAGATATTTTTAACATCTATCTATCATTCTATTGCCTGAGCGGGCCCGAAGGGGTGGCCAAGAACGAACCGCCCCAATGCACCCTCGTTCCCCAGGCAGTCGATCCCCCGCCCCCCTACCCAACAGCACCGCCTTCGTTCAAGAACTTCCTCACTCCCTTTTTCCACATCTCATTCGATATATCTCTCCCTCTCTGTCCTTCCAACTCGATCTCATACCCCCTCTTAGACATTATCTCGCTTTCCCTACGTTCCATATGGCGCCGAACCCCTCTCAAGTTGTTCCGTTTCACACTTTCCAGCCACATCTACCTCAACACCCCACCTCCTTTCTTACGTCCTCATTAGTATGTCTATCCCTCCATGTAACTCCGCACGCACTCCTTAAGTAATTCATTTGCCACTGCTATCACTCTTGGTCTGGAGTTCTCTCAACCAACGTCCATGCTTCGCTTCCGTAAGTCAGTGTCGGGATTACCACAATGTCATGCAAGGACTTCTTCCAATTCAATACTGACCACCCTGATTTCTTGTTACTGCTTTTAGCGTTCCTACAACCTGGGTTCTGTCCCATGTTGTACCCTCTCCCGCACTGACTTCATCCATAGTCCCATCTTTACTCAACACACTGCCCAGATACTTAAAAGACTGGTGGACAATCTCCATAGCCTGACCGTTCAACTTCACCTCACTCTCTGTGACTTCACCCCTTTCGAAGACATTAACCTTGCTCTTCCCGGCATTTACCTTTAAATTCCGTTTTTTCGCACCACTGTTACAAACTCATTTACCAGACCCTGCAACTCCCAGTCATGTATCACTTCATCAGAAACGTATCATCTGCAAAACAGCAGTATAGGTAGCTTCCAATCAATTACCTCACTTTTCAGCGATACACCAACATCACATCTCTTGATAGTATTTCTTTTCTGACTCCATCCATATATACAGTAACCAAACCAAGGGGACATCACACACCATGTTTCAAAACCAACATTCAGTGTCCAAAGAACTCGCTCTCGCTCACTCTCCACACGTACTGCCGCCTTTACACCCTCATACATGCTCTTCACTGCTTTCAAGCAACGTGCCATTTCTACTAGTATATTAAAAGTACTTTCCACAAACCTTCTCTATCCACCTCTGTCAGAGGCCTTCTCCAAGTCCAGAAAGGACAACATACACCTTTGGTTTCTTGTCCAGATACTTCTCAACAACACAATTCAGGGTTAAAATCTGATCTATACATCCTCTTCCCTTCCTAAAACCCCTCCCTGCTCTTTCGCCTATCCATGTCTCCGTTCTCACTATCACTCTCTCAATCACTACCGGTAACCTACGGTATACCTTCCCTACTACGCTTAGCAAGACACTATTCCTCGGTGGTTACCACACACTCCTCTTTCCCCTTTGCCCTTATATAGGGGAGGACTATTATGCCAGTCTTCCAGTCATCGGGTGCAACCCCTTCTCCCATGCTAGTTCGCATCATTTTCCATAACCATTCTATCACTATCTCGCCACCATACCTCAACATATTCCCCACCACACTCCATCTGTTCCTGGTTGCTGGCCCCAACTTCACTCTTTTCATGGCTTCCCACACTTATGACCTCCTCGAATCCCCACCTCCGCCTCAGCACTACTGATCTTCTGCTCCATCCAACCATACCATATCCAGCTATGTTTGCTGGGCTCTTCATACCTTACATTTAGCAGCTCACTGAAGTACTCCCTCCATCTTTCGACCATATCTCGGCTTCTCGGCTAGCATTCTCCCATTCTTATATTTCACACCCTTACTGTTCCCCCTTGCTACCTTCCCTAACTTTCTTGACTTCTTCCCAGAAAAGTTTCTTACTCTCCCTCCATGTTACACTCAGGCACTCGTTTCTGTCTCTCGGAATCTTCCTTCCATCTGCTACACAACCACTCTCGATATGCTTTCTTCTTTTCTTACAAAGCTTTTATTCTAAGTCTTCTGTCCACCATGCTGTGTTCACTCCCCTCCCTCTTCTCCTCACTCACACACACCTCCCTCACATGCTGCACAGAATCTCATCCTTAAACATCTTGCTCATCTCGCTCCACTTCCTCCATAACTTCAAGGTCGAACCCACCTTCGTAGTCTTTCCACTGCTCTCATGTACTCCTCCCTGACTTCCTCCTCCTGCAACCTCTCCACATCCTCACCATTCCACCCTCCTCTCGCCTCCTTACAGCTCTCCTCACCCACTTCTTTTGTATCCTAACATTAGCTACCACTACATAATGAGCAGACAGAGAACCCCCTCCAATACCCCTATACACCCTAGCATCCATCACAGATTTCTTGCATTAGTTCATCCACACATACATAATCAATCAATGACTTTCGTTCCACAACGGTCATCCCCTTCCCCATTGTCAGTCAAAATCCGTTGCCAACGTGTACCTGTGGATCATTCTGTGGCGGAAAGAAGGTGGTGTCTATCCACAGCCGCCTCCCATCACATACGTCCAAAATGTGCAATACATACCATTTTTTTTTTTTTTTTTTTTTTTTTTTTTCCACCTATGATGGTACCCACCACCCTGCCCCCACTCCCTCAACTTGACGATCACCCACCTTACCATTCCATATACACAATCAGAAATATTCTTTCGTTCTTGTCAAACTTCTCCAGGCACGCCTCCACATTCATCCAGGAAAATCTTCTTTCGTTCTTTCAAGTATATCCTCTGTCAGCGGCATCCACGCATACAAACAAATACAATATTTTAAAATGAGTTGAGGTTGCTTATAATAATTTGTACCCCTGCAGTTTCTCCATGGCTAACGAAAAAGGTCACATTCCTAAGAAGCCCCCCAACCAAAAAGGCCAAGCTTTCTGCTACAGGAACCAAATGCCACACCATTACCCTTAGGGTGACCCTAATCAAATAATCAAAACAACCACAACTTCTGAACCCAATTCCCGCGGGGCCCATCAATAGGACGGAGACGATTTTCCGGCTATTTTGTAGCCTGTGAGCCAGGCCAGCTTTTGCAAGCCGCACCGGATGGACGTCAGCCGGAGCCTACAGGCCCCGCCACGACACTGACGGTTTGCTGTGAGAGAGAGTTCACTTATGTGCAGCGTCACACATAGAGAAAACAGAAAAATATTGGTAATTATTAGCGATTTCGCCTAGGGCCTATCGGATTTGGTAATTTTTAGCAATTTTGCCCTTCGTTTGCAAGATCCTTACAAGAAAACCAGGACGTCGTACAGGGATGATTCAGGCGTAATTTGAAAGCATATTACCGTACTTTCACGAATACATAATTGGTATATTTACGCTCTGGCTTTTGCTTATGCATGAAAATGATCAGGGAATGAAGGCAATTCTGGGCAATTATGCCTACCTCGTACAGGAGTCCGTGGAGCGGCTTCGGTCGCACCGGGAATTTCCACACCTCACACCACACACACACAATCACACAGTTTTTCCCTACACCTAGAAATGGCTCTCCGGCTGTCATTTCTCGAAGAACTTCTTCTAGCCGGAGACAATAGAGAGCAACCCAGGACCCACATACACATACATATGTCCAACTTGCTTGACAAACCCAGCGCTGGAGTCGCCACACTAATGGTTCCAGTTCTAGGCAATCCATGCAGGAACTGGACCCACTTAACCTGCAAAACAACTGCCTCCAAGAAACACGCACAAACACCTGGACCTGTTCATCATGCCCCTCCCTCTCCCAGTCAAGTCCCTCGCCTAAAAACCCGTCCCACCTCTCCTCCCCAACCCACCTAACCTTACCATATAATCCACTCCCCCCCCCCGAAAACCTGTCCACCTCTCCTCCCTAACCCACATAACCTTCCAACACCATCAACATCCTCAAAACTCAATTACCACACCCCATCATAATCCATTCCAACCCCCATCTGCTCCCCAATCCCCACCCCCACCTCACCCATCCCAACCCCCAGCCCCTCCCTCACCCCCCCCCCATCCCATCGCGCAGCAGCACCCAACATACATCGTGCCAAATAACATTAACATTCTCCAATTGAACATAGATGGCATCAACACAAGGAAACACGAACTCTCGCACTTCATCAAACAAACAACAAACATACACAGGTCATCTTACGAGACAACACAAAAACTCCGCACAAACACAAACAACACCCCAATTTCATGATTTCACCACCATCAGACAAGACCGGGCTGTCGGCGGAGGCGGTGGAACTCATCACCCTGGTACCACAAAGGCACCACAATGATCATACATAGTTACCAGTGTACAAACCAAATCCCTCATCCCCAAAAATGATAACACAACAGAAATACAATCAATTAAAATACGCACTGGCAACAACTCCAAAATAGCCATCATAAACAACATACAGCCCCTACAGTACCAATTGAATCCAGACCACACTTACAAACACATCCCAAACACCCCACACATCACTGGGTGGTGACTTCAACGCCAAGGCGTCGGCCTGGTTAGGCGACAACCCCGCCACCGACCGAGGGCTGGTACGACAAAACCAAACTGTTAACCTCATCATCCTTAAACGACATCCATCAACATACCCATATTCCTCAACAAGCCCATATATAACCCATCATCTCCAAACATAACCTTTTGCTCCCCAGAACTGGCCCCCACAACATCCTGGGGGGTGGTCAGAACCTTAGGCTCTGACCACCTCACGATCATTATCACCACCAAAAACCAGACTCACCCAAGCTAACCACAAACACACAGTACACCACTTATTAAAGACCTAACTGGGAAGCATTCACAAATGAGACAGAACAACCCTTCACCAACTCTAAACAGTACAACCAATCACTAACATCAACAATGCTGTACACATACTCAATACAAATATCCAAAAAACTGACAAGAAACACCTTCCAAGAGGTAACAAGAAAAGACACAACCCAAAACTTCACACCAGAAATTCAAAACCTCATCAGAAAACGCAACTGACTGAAAACAATCCCATGAACCCCACAACAACAAGACATCACACAAAAAATCCAAGCACTCAACACCCAAACTAACAACAAATCACAAGAACAACAAAACCTAAATGGGACTAACTTCCTACAAAAAAATAACTGAATCACAAAACAAAACCCCAAAAACTATACAAAACACCTAAACAGCATCACACTTTCCAACAGCAACACAACACAAATCACATGCTGCAATCACAACAACAGATTCTACTCGTTCATGTAAACAACAAGCAAACACTCTCATCAATCACTTCTCACATGTCAGTCACCGAAAACCTCACAAAGACGAGCGACGTGTCATCCGACGTAAGAGACAATTCACCACAGACCCTGACTATACACCCTTCACACAAGCACCAGACAAAGCATATCCCAAACAATCTCAAGCACTTCACCCGCTTGTGGCCTAGACAACATAAGCAACATACACCTCAGCCCAACTGGGGATCACAAGGCATAAAAGCACTCACTAACATAGTCACAATACAGTTATTCACACAACACAATACCCAGACATTTGGAAGCATGGTCTCATCACCACATTTCCCAACAAAGACACCCACGATACACTCCTCGCACCGCCCCATCACAATCCTTTGATCCCCCTCCAAAGTCATGGACCGACCTAGTGTTACAACTAAATACAACCGACCTACCACTAGCTTCCAATCACAACATGGCTTTAGGCCACTGCACCCTCACGAACACTCTTCTCACAGACCTTAAACAAAGCGCTTTTGATGGCAGCAACTCAGCTAGACAACCACACAGATCACTTTTAGCCACCATCGGACATTAGTAAAGACTTCGATGCCATCCCCCCGCCACAACCTAACAAACAAAATCGACAACACAAACATGCACAACAACACAAAAAGGTGGATGGCCAACTATCCTAGCAGGGCAGATGTGCACACGTATCTTTTGCCGTGTCAGTCATCCTAAAATCAAGAAACTTTCCAAACGGAGTCCCACAAGGATCCGTCCTATCACCCGCACTCTGCAATCTGTACTAATGAACGATATAAACTACACCCAATACGGCCCCAAATTAAAATTAGCCTCCTATGCAGATGACCAATAACAAACACATGCACACACCATTGACCCAAACAGAGACAACAGATCTCCTTCAACCCTAATCCTCAACACACTACATGGATGGATGCACGACAAACAGACTTAATCTACCCCATGCCAAAATCCACCGCAACCCTGCTCACAAGCTGGACAGAAAACAAACTACATCCTCAACTCACCATAAACAACACACCCCTAACACATACACACACACACAAAATCCTAGGCGTAACATATGATACTCATATGACATTCAAACAGCACACCACAAAACATTAAAAGAAATTACACCCAGAATTATTGCTGCCTCAGGTCACTTGCTCACACAAAAAATTTGGGACACAACAAAGACAACTACCACCACAGTATATAAACAATTACATAAGATCAGTGACCATGAGAGGCACTAAATTCCTGGCAGTAGCCGCTACGAACCAAGACCACCACTCACTAACCTTACATGGCAACACACACACAGACACCGAAAGAAATATCAACAACAAACACTCAGCACACGGCTATTCACACACAATTACTGTCCTCTCTCCCACCCCGCGAAACCACCTTCAAGAAGCACATCCATACTCCATCTCTCGCCGATCCATCCACTCACTCACAGAACAACACGCAGCTGCAAGCACGACCTCGCCGAAATCCATCCTTCCGCATCCTCCCTTCCTCGCTGGAGGACAGAGTCCACCCTGGCCAGGGTGAGAATGCGGACACCATCCAGCTCTCCTGAGGCTATCAGAAAGAGAACTGGATGACTCCGTTGTCGATGCCTGGCCCGGGATGTAACCAACAACCCACCCCCCCCCCCCCCCCCCCCCCTACCATTAAACACCATAATAGAAGACTGACCATTTCACACAACCACTTACGCCAACAAACACAATCTACACTCATATGAGAGCTCTGTGGGAACAGCCCCGATCGTGGACCATGGCCTTCCTCAGGGACTCGGGGCTGTTCGGACCCCAGGCAGCTTAGGGAACAACAACAACAACCAACAACTCGTAACAGGCATTAATAGCTTTAACCAAAATGGTCACACATCCTTAATGGTACTAAGTGGCCATAGCCAAAATGGCTACACTATATTCCTTCTGCACTTTCTCCATGCCCGATGAGGATAACATGATATTTTTATATCATGTGGCACAGCCCCTTGTATCCAACACAATACCCTGCGTGCAACCCCGCTCGAACCCCGGCAACAAACGTTGCTTGCAACTTTAATTAATTATATTATTATATTATTTTTGTCAATTGAAACTAACCCTTATTATTTGTTGATAGTGAAGGCGAGCTGGGTGGCAGAAGGGGGCGTTCGACTGAATGGGGACAGAGTGGGCGTGGGCAGTTTCGTTCGTGGCCACCAGTTCGGGGATTATGGCGTCACTGCAATAGATAGATACCGGTAGATGAGCTGTATTGCAGAGGTTATTCCATGGCGCCCGGGAGAGTGTGGAATTATGAGCTGCAAGACACACAGTTCGCCTACCAGGACACTACCATGCTCGTACTCACCACAGGTACTTTTGCTATGGCTAATTTGTATGGACTAGTTCTGTTTAGATAAGATTAAATAAATAATAATGACATGTATGTAGGCTATATACTGTACTCTACCTATGAGAGTTCCTTATGGAGCTGCAGTGGTCTGGTTAATCTGCATTCTACATAAAATAAATCTGGCACCTTCACACAGTTTTCCCTTTTTTTTTTTTTTTTTTTTTTTTTTTTTAAGGGGGTGGGAGCGGGTGGGGGGAACTCGAGACAGAGCCCGAACAGGGACATCACAACACAACAAGAAAACAAAACAAAACCACGCCCAAAATCCCACGCAATCTAGGTCGACCAGGAGAAATACTCACAACAGGACTCAGGCCATTAGGGGTCCCCAGCAAAAGATTCCCAGGTGGTCCCAGATCCCCGGGAGACTGAAGAGGCGCCGATTTCCGGCAGGCAGACCCGCAGTGGAAACTGGACCACCACAAGCCCGCCTACCATGCTTCCAGGCTCACCCTTCATTACCACCAATAATAATCAATTGGTTTATTATTGGTGTATTTTTAAACCCTTTCACGCCTTTTATTGATGCAGAGGTTGCCAGATTAGCAATTTAAGGAAATAGAGTTCTCTCACTTTATAATTACCTTCTCCAAAATTAGTTTTCTGCCCACAGCTAACTCAAAAGACAACTGCAGAGTATGAAGTAAACTAAACTAAAGGTTATAAATACCCTGATGGTAACAAAGGCTTTAAAGTATACCCAATAGGCTCAACACAAGCTAACTCAAAGACAACTGCAGAGGTGGTTGAAGTAACTAAACTAAAGGTTTCTAAATAATACCCCTGATGGTAACAAAGGCTTTCAAGTATCCCTAATGAAGCTCAACACAGCTAACTCAAAGACAACTGCAGAGGTTGAAGTAAACTAAACTAAAAAGTTTACAATAATACCCCTGATGGTAACAAAGGTCTTTAAAGTATCCTCAATGGACTCAAAATCGAGTCATATGTCGGAGATATGAGGGTTAGTTTAAGATGACATGGTGGTTATCTTGAGATAGGGAGTGAGAGCAGAGAGAGAATGAATGCATGACAATCAGACAGTGATGGAGGAAAGGAGGACATTAAGATACCATGAAAATGGATAAACTAACGTATCTATCTGTAACTAACAAACTAAGCCTACTAATAAATACCCGCACAAAACCTCCCACAGGATGAGTGTGGGGAAACAAGAGGCATCATTTTGTCTGCTAGGTGGACGGGGTTGTGGTTTCGCTTCGCTGCATGTCTGCCTGCTGAGATCGGAACCTCTCCGGGTGGTAGCGGGGGGGCCCCCCACCCCAGGGGGCATGCTGGAGGGACCTTGGTGACCCTGGTCTCTGGGTCTTTCTCTTGGATGACCTAGATGTGTGTGAATTTCATATTTTGTTTTTGTGATTCTTGTGTTAATTGTTTTCTGTTATGTTTTCCCTATTCGGCTCTGTCTTGAGCGTTTTTTTTTTTTTTTCCCCCCCCACCCCACCCTATTTTTTTTATGGAAAAAGTGGGGATTGGGCCGGCAAGTATATAGATAGATAGAATAGGCACTAGAGTACTTGGTGCCCCTGGTAGCCATCTTGAAATGCAGATAGAGTGAGAGAGAATTAATGTTGTTGGTAGCCTATGGACAGTCAGAGACGTGATGGAGACATTGAGAGAAAAAGGAAATATTAAACCGATTTTAAATTGAAAACTCATATAGCGAACCCTTGAAATTGTGTTATTTTATTTCAAAATTTTATTTTATTAAGCGTTGTTTCCACATAGCGATTTTGATCAGTTCGTTTGCATAACTTGTGCAGCTATTGATTATTGAGTATGGATTATTATTGATTACTGTACAGGATATTTGATTTATTGATATTGATGTGATTTACAATTGTAGCCAGTTTTATGTCACTGAAAAACCTGATTGTGTGTCATTGATTCGGACGGCCGGAAACTACCACTGCTTAACTTGGGCTGTGCTTGCAACTTAAGTCAGGGCAAGCAGACTACACTTTGAGGTTAGGTTATGTTGTGTTTCGTGGACTGATGCTATGACAACAAACCTTTAGCGCGTTTTTAAGTTACTTTAAGACTATATTTCCATACCGTGTCTTCTAACAGTGCGCCCGTTCCCCACAGCGCGATGTCAGAGCGTATGGTATATTTAACAGAATGCTCGGGCCCTTAGGGTAAATATCTGTCTTGGATAAAAGAAACCTGAAAGTTTCAAACCAGAAAGGATACTTAATGCATACATAAATACAGTACTGTACATGCAGTAAAGACAGTAATCACCGTGCTATGATTGCTGTGCACTGTGTGCAGTAGTGTGATTGCACCATGGAAGCCACATTCACTGTGGATGGGTACGGTCTTTAAAACCGTATGTATGTATGTATGTATGTATGTATGTATCATACCGTTTATTAAAATATATCATTGATACAATCCAAAGCCACAAATGCAATCACCCTCATGGACAAGTTCCAAAGCAAGAGACCATTCTTGAATTTACCCAGGTGAGGAATACACTACAGAACAAGACCCACTCACAATACATTAGGAAAAATCTATAATATATTTTAAATGGCTTAGATACAAGCACACATGACGGACATGCATGCACGTGTGAGCCTTGGTCACCCAAAGGTGGTTGTGGAAACAGGAAGGGTTATCCCTAACTGTAACACAACAGTTATGTGGGAGTACCTACTGGCTCCAGTACCACATTACCACCTCCTGGGACCATATGAGATATAGTTGGGAACAGCTTATTGCTCCCAACTACCAGGTCATATGTCCTTACTGGCGCCCCAGGCTATAGTGTCAACCACTTTGATGTAATACCTGTACTAGTAAGTATACTTGGTCAATAACCCGATAATTATTCCAGCAAAAGGTTGCATTCCCTGATAAACACATTGGCCACATAATGTGGATCATCATGGGCATCCTCACCCACCAATAATTAGCACCATGACATAATTTTCGTCTATTTTGGTTACGATTAGATGATTGTATTTCGTTTATACTAACCTCTAGGACTCAAAGGGGCATTATAATGTAAAACTTGCAAAAAAACAAACCAAAACTTAGACGACCACAGTAAAAAGACAAAAAGAACCATCAAAATCGCTAACACATATGATAACACTGTTCCTTCTTAACCCTCCCAGCTCCGGCAACTTAAATATGTAACTTCTGGTAAGACCTTCTCTAAATTTGCCATGAAATACCAGGCTGGGCGAGTTTTCGAAGCCTTGTGTTTTTCTGTATTTTCATCCACCAGAATGCTGTTTATTGTGATGTATCATATGTCAATGGAAAGAGGAATATTTATAGTACATGATAAAACAAAACAAAATGTAAATAAATTGAAATATGAAAGTGTAAATGAGTCCGGAATACAATTATTTCCCATGCAATTGTCTTCACACCGTTTTATCTCTAAATTGTGAGTGATGACCATCTATTTTTTGTTGCTCAAATAATAGTATGTTTTCTCCTCTTTCCAAATCTGAAAACAAAAATTGTTTATCTTCAATAGTTCTCAAGCAGTGACCGAAAAAACAAAATATATGATTTTGATTGATATGGTTTATAACATTTTCGATTTATTTCGTTGTTACGAAGTGTATGGTCTTAAATTTAGGCTATATGAATACGGCAAATAATGCTGATGAGTATAAAAAAAACTACAAGTTTTTACGACAAATACTTTTTGCGCTATGAATATTTGAAATGAAGAGCCAAAATGCGAATATTTACGCTTCACCCATCTCTGTTCGCGAGGCTAGCCGGGTTCCGAGCTGTTCCCCACCTCGTCGTTGCGTTATTTGCTTGGATACGTATATAACTGTATATATCACCGTAATCGGAAAATTATGCTCTTTCTAATGGTGAAAACCAAAATAAAATAGCGTAATTGGTTCGCGAGCTATGCGCAATTATTTCCATGCATTGTTATTGTTATGTAAATATATGAGAATGTTTATTACAGTTGTATATCTTTGCCACATGTACAACACTTTATATAAATATTAAATATATCTATATATATATAATATATATACAAGGTGTCAAACAAAATATAATGAATGGTAACAAAATATGTGTATGTGTGTGTGGGTAGTATATATATATATATATATATATATATATATATATATATATATATATATATATATATATAATATACAGTATACATACAAGGTGTCATAATTATATATATATATTTATGTGGTATATATATAAAAATAATAAATCAAAATATAATCAAATGAAATAAATAAATAAAATAAAAACATCAGTAATAAATCAAATATATAAATATCTAAATAAACTAAAATATAATAATAATATAAATACTCGATTATGGGCCTTGGGCTTCCTCGGGACCTTGGGGCTGATCTGCTAGATACCCCGGGCAACAGGAATAAAAAAAAAAAAATATATAATATATAAAAGTATATAAAAATCTATATATTATATATATATATATAATATATATAACGGTTATATATATATACTGTATATATAATATAATATTATATATAATATATATAATATATATATATATATATATATTATATATATTAATATATATATATACGGAATATATATATATAAAATAAATTAAATATAAATAAATGAAAAATCAAATCAAATAAATCAAATATCTAAAAATAAAAATATAATAATAATAAATACTGGATTATGGGCCTGGGGCTTGCTCGGGACCTTGGGGCTGATCCGCTAGACACCCTGGGGAACAGGAAAAAATAAAAAAAAAAAAAATATATATATATATGATATATATATATAATATATAGCAATAAAATAAATAAAAAAAAATATAATAATAACATAAATACTCGATTATGGGCCTTGGGCTTGCGGGACCTTGGGGTGATCCGCTAGACACCCTGGGGAACAGGAATAAACAAGAAAAAAAAATATATATATATATAATAATATATATATATATATATATATATTTATATATATATATATATATATATATATATATATATATATATATATATATATTATATATATATATATATACAGGGTGTTTTAAAACAACACTGCCAGAGTATGACGACCACATTGATAAAAATATATAATACACCATATTTCTATTCTATTTTTACCAAAATATATTGTAACGGAGATAAATGGTTATTTAGAAATGTAGCAAAACAGGGTTCTGAGCTCAGCACAAAACATATGATACATACTATAAATGATTACCAAGTAAAAAAGGTAAAGAGGAGATATCTAATGACCTAATCACATATGAATAATTACAAAATCAAAGTAACAGAAAATTGGTAATGATATTTTGCAATTAGAAGAAAACTGCTAAGTATAATAATCCAAGTAGCGTAAAAAGATATGCACCATTTGTAACGATGACCAAGAGGTAAAATAATGAATCTCAAGTCTGGGCAGGTATCCGAACACTGCTATAGGTAATTTATTCGTTCGTGAAACTGTTTGAATGGGAAAAAATTGTTCCTGCGCAATTTACTGTTACAATACAAATACCTCATTACGTTACTATTATCACAGAGTACTAACGAAATATGTCTATCAGTTTTATGGTTAAAGTTTGACGATTTTACGTAGCTGTAGACATACAAGTATACAGTGTTCACTAATGAATATTTAAAATCATCTAATGGTACCCAAAACAAACAATTTGCGTCACTTGGACTTAACGAGTATAAAATAACAAAGGCAGAGACACACCTAAATAACGACAATCCATATTTATGTGATATTATAAGGTAAATAAAATCACTATGACAGAAGAAGATAGCACCATGGCCGAGCAGATGATTAAACACATGAGAAGATTCGTTATGACTCCAAAGCTTCGAAGAAAAACTCGAACTGGGATGGGAGGCTACCTCTTGCCTCCCATCCCAGTTCGAGTTTTCGTGTGATACACGAGCGCTTTTTCCCTCAACATTTATCCTTAACACTGGTCTGGCAGCTAATGAGATTAAGATTTAGAATATTTTGGTTACCCTAAACTCATCTACCATTAGTCTAGTTTCCAATACCAGTGCAAAATCATCAAAAAATGTTGACAGAATGTTTTTTATCATTGAATGTTGACTATAAAAGCTCTCGTGTGATACCAGCTTTACTCTTCGACACCACACAAATCTATCCTTCGTCTCTCTCAATATTCTTGGGTCTCCTTTTCCTTTGATCGTTTTTGGAAAAACCATATCACCACTCTTGCTAAAACAGCTTCCCAAAATTTAGATGTGATTAACCGTCTCTGTGGGTTCTTTACCCCCGCACAGCTTCTTGCTCTGTACAGGGGCACAGTGCGCCCATGTATCGAGTATTGTTCGCATGTGTGGGGAGGTTCCACCCATACAACACTTCTCGAAAAGGTACAGTCCAAAGCATTTAGTCTCATCAACTCACCTCCTCTTACTACAGTATTCCCTACAATCTCTCACTACATACCGCAATGTTATATCTCTCTCACTCTTCTACCACTACTGTACTGTATTTCAATATTCAGTGCTCTTCAGAGCATTCAGTGCATACAGTACCTCCTCCCTTACGGAGAGTGGGTGGCACTCGCCTTTCAACACATTCCCATCCCTATTCTTTACAACTCTCTATCCCCAAGAGTGAACCGATTTTACCAGTCCTTCTTCTACAAGTAAACTCTGGAAAATTTTCCTTCAATCTATAAATTAAACTGCTTTAAAATCCATGTGTCCAGACATTTTGACTCTAACACACCTTGAATTGCCGACTTGCGAGATTTGTTCTATAAGGAAGTTGGTGCCGTAAACATCGGTATTAAACAGAAATACAATAATAAAGTAGATGTCTAATGGAAAAAAGTATGTTGATTTTATTTGTACAGTATGTATTTACAAATGTACTACAACCACATTTTAGCTAATAATTCTGCTAAATATCTATGTAAAAAAACTCCAACTTCCTTATAGCCTGAAACTTGCAAGTGGTCAATTGACCACTTGCGAGTTTCGTTCTATAAGGAAGTTGGAGTTGTAGATATCGATATTTATCAGAATTACCTGTTAAAATACTGTTGTAGTACATTTATAAATACATAAAACCCAATTCAACATTACTTTTTATCCATCAGAAACCTACATTATTATTGTATTTATGTTTAATATCGATGTTTATGGCTCTAACTTCCTTATAGAACGAAACTCGCAAGTCGGCAATTTGGCTCTCTATTACTCTTTAGACTTTGTGGGGGACACTGCTTACAGGTTGTCTCCTTTGTAAACTGACAATAAGTACAGTATTAGAGATGATAACACATCTGCTAAATATTCTACATAAACAAAAACATTGTATTACTATGGTATAAATAGTATTAACCTGGGAGTGTTACTGCCTTCTGATCCTGCCAGGGGTGTCTCAAAGGTGGCAGGACTGTTCATGACGGAGTTAGACGACTGACCCATGGCCAGGGCACGAGCCTAGCGGGCGTACCACTGCCGCAACCTCACCAGATCCTGACTGTCACGTGCTGCGGTCCCGTAGGTGCTCCAGGTCAGGGAAGAAGTCACTTCTATGATCTTTTCAACCTCCTGAAACAGTTTAACGAAAATGTTCCCATTGTACAATATTATATTTATATAAACCCTTAGGTTTTCAGCTGTGCTTGCATGTAGAAAGCAATTAAAATTAACCAATAAATTATATGAATAAAATATAATCAAATATCATTAAGCCTTGAACCTCTAATATCCAGGCAACAATCAGGAAAGATAATAATAATAATAATAATAATAATAATAATAATAATAATAATAATAGGTTTATTTCAAGCTGGCAGCCAATAAGGCTGAGAATACACAGACTTAACCTAGATCTTATCCTAAGGGATCAACAGACTGATCCTTGCTGCTAAAGAGACGCCTACATACCCCGAGGGAGTAGGACATGGCAGGAGACTTTGTGGGCCACCAAAACAGGGCCATCCAGACCTAGCCTTCATGACCAGGGAAAGTTTTTGAGAGCAACTTCCCATGCCGGCACGAGGGATCTAACCCCCCTCCCAATACAGTGACTAATCACGCTCGGCTACCGTGATCACACAATACGGCATATATTAGTGCACTATAATCTATTCTCTGTAAGTAGGCGAGAAATCCTAACCCCAAACCTCTGTCACTCAAAAAGGGCTGAAGCAAATTGGCTGTACATTTCCACATCTATTTCTTGACTGACTCTTCCCAAATGGTAGAAATATTAGCTCGATTACTCTAGCCCTTTTTGAGTTACAGAGGTTAGAGGTCATGATTTCTCGCCTACTTACAGCGAATAGACTATAGTAAAGCAGCCTTGTTGATAGGGAATTAAACAGATACTGTATATATAAACCCTGAATTAAAGTCTACATTACACTAAGGGTGACTGTTGGAAATTTAAAGCCTTGCTATAGTTTTACAATAAAAATGTTGGGCAGCTGCTTACATCGCCCACTTATACATTAGGTTAGCTCCAGCTAACCTTACTGTCGACCAAGAACCATAAACATCCTAGAGGGTACCCTAAATATTTCATAAGGTACGTCATTGATGCGGATGCCACTTTGAAGGAAATAACACAAAAAGAAATGTTAATTTGAATGGCACGCCATGTTAGCCACCGCTTGCTGTAGTAGCTTCCCATTTCTTACAGTTTCTTACAGTAGATCCTCTGGAAAAAGGCAAACTAGCCTGTGTATCCAGCTCAGTGCCAGTACTTGCACTACTGCGGTCGTTCACGGTGTTGGCGGCGGCGGTAGCAGACGCAACATTTTTACTATTTTGTATTTTTGCTTTATAATCAAACTTCAAATCTTGTCTTCCCCATGCTTTATCAAGATTACTTCAAACTTCCTTATTGATTCAGAATCGACTACATACTGGGGCAGTGCGTTCCACTCATTTACCACTCTATCATAAAATGAGTTCCTTGCCTTCTCAAGCCTATTTCTTTCTTTGTAAATTTTCTTCTTAGAGTGTCCTCTCGTTCTTGTTCCCTCCCGCATCAAGAAGATACCTTCACACACATCCTCATCATACTTTCCTGACAATATCTTAAAAGTCTCTATCATATCCCCTCTCTTTCTCCTATATGCCAGTGTCGGAAGCCCCAGTGTCCTCAACCTCTGCTTATAGCCCGCGTTCTTGAACGTTGGTACTAGCTTGCTATCATTGCCATTAGGCGAGATTCTGCCTCTCTTGGCCGGCACCTTACGCTAGTCGGACGTTCTTCCTCAGCTTCTCTGTGTTCCTTGTGTCGCCCCTTCTAACTCTCTCTGCACATATCACTAGTGAGTCAATATTCCATTAAGACTGTGATATATGAGTTAGGAATGTGTTCAGCAACGAGTGTACACCAATTAACTACGAGAAGTGTGTTAAGAACTTATCTTAGTTAAAGTTTGATGGTGCTTCACCATCTTCAGTTACAGCAACCATCGTACGATAACTTTCACTTTAAAGTTTACTAGTAACGAACCAAATAGTAGCATCGAAAAAGTCCTAATTTCAAGAAAGCAAACTTTCATAAACTTAGAGCTATGTTTAAAGAAACTGACTGGAGCTTTTTAATTAACAATAACGACATAAATACTTCTAGGAAGTTATTCGAAACAACTTACCTAAAAGCAGTGCAAGACTGCATACCATCGAAAATACGGCGTCCAGGACATAATAATAAGCCCAAATGGTGGAATAAAGATATTGCAAACTGTCTGCTTGCTAAAAAATGTGCTAATGATAGATTAAAATCCTCACAAAATGACGAAGAACGGGTGAAATTTGTAGAGCTACGACGCAAAGCCAAAAAGTTAATTAAGCAAAGTAAAAAGACCCTAGAGTTACATATTGCGAATCAAAGTAAAACAAACCTTAAAAAATTCTATAGTTATATCAGAAAGAAAAAAGTAGTTACTTCAACTGTTGGACCGTTAGTCGATGAAAATGGAGAAATACACCAAACACGAAGTACAAATGAGCACTGCCCTCAATACCTTCTTTGCATCAGTTTTTACAACCGAAGACCTCAGTGATATCCCTACACCATCGCCGATTCAGATTGATAATTCAGATGTTCTAAGCAATATCACCATTACAGAGAGAGAAGTATTGAACTGTTTAGATAAACTCAAGGTAAATAAAATGCCTGGACCTTATACAATCTCGCCTAGAGTTCTAAAGGAAGCTAAGGATGAGCTCTCCAAACCCTGACATTACTATTCAATAAATCCTTGCAGTCTGGAACTATGCCTGATCAGTGGAAGCTAACCAACGTAACACCGATATTAAAAAAAGGCAGCAAATCTCTACCCAGTAACTATCGTCCAATTAGCTTAACCTCAGTTGTATGTAAAATGCTAGAAACGGTCATAAGAGACAGACTCGTAAATCACTTAGAGGAAAATAACATACTTAAAGATACTCAACACGGCTTTCGTAAAAAACGTTCCTGTTTAACAAACCTCTTAGACTTCTTCCACGATATCCTCAACCTCTATGATGAATGTAAAGCTGTAGATATTATATATCTTGATTTTCAAAAGGCCTTTGACAAAGTTCCCCACAAACGTTTACTGCTAAAACTAAAAGCGCATGGAATACAAGACGGTGTGTTGAAATGGATAGAAAATTGGCTCAGCAACAGAAAGCAAAGAGTAGTCATAACGGTAAGGCATCTAAATGGACCAATGTAAGTAGCGGGGTACCCCAGGGATCGGTACTAGGACCAATTCTCTTTCTAATTTACATCAACGACATAGATGAGGGTCTCACCTGTACAATCTCAAAATTTGCTGACGATACAAAAATTGCAAATAGCGTACTCTCAAAAGAACAAGTTGACGATATGCAACACAATCTAGATAAATTGTCATGTTGGGCCCAAATTTGGCAAATGAGTTTCAATGCGGATAAATGTAAAGTACTACATATCGGATACCTAAATAAGAAAGCAAACTATTTGATGAATGGCACTCAGCTTAAGAATGTAAACAGAGAAACCGATCTGGGAGTAACAATATCGAGTAACCTAAAACCGAGTCAACAATGTTCAGAAGTTGTTAAGAAGGCAAACAAAATAATTGGCTTTATAGGCAGGTCATTTGAGCTTAAATCCAAAGAAGTCATCCTAACCCTTTACAATTCCTTAGTCCGCCCTCTTCTGGAATACTGCGTTCAATCCTGGTGCCCTTATTACCAAAAAGATATAAACAAGCTAGAACGAGTTCAACGTAGAGTTACCAAAATGATACCTAGCCTAAAGAACAAACCATACGAAGAGCGTCTTAGAGAATTAAATATATTTCCTTTACCCAGCGCAGATTAAGAGGTGACTTAATTCCAGTGTTCAAAATCATCAAAGGCATCGACAATATGAACTGTAGTAAGTACTTCAATATCGACCAATCTAATTACACGCGGGGAAACGGTTGCAAAATTATTGGTAAAACTTTTAACTCACACGAATCTAAGAATTTCTTCTTCAATCGAGTTGTTAACTTGTGGAATGGGCTTCCCCGAGACGTTATAGACTGCAGCACCGTTGATTCATTTAAACTCCGCCTAGACAAATATCTTGCATCAAACCCGCGACTGACTGCATTTGTAAATGAATAACTTTATTTTATCCTCCCCTCAGTTACTAACCCATCTGTCCCCTACTATCTTCCTAATCCTGCCACGGACATTAATTCCCTTTCCAATGTTCCCTTACCCACTCTAAACCACTGTTTGGACACTTGATCCTCAGTGTTTTGGAGGACAAGCAGCCTAGAAGGGTCACTAGACCTGTTGTTGCTTGATTTTCTTTGTACTCCTTTGCCTATGTATTTACCTATTTGTAGTTTACAGGAATTGAGCAGCGCTCGTGTTGTCCTGTCTTAGTTTCTTTATAATCAATCCATTTTACTTAGACAAGTATCGTAATGGATATTCCCAGTTCCCAGTATTTTGGACTAACATATCATAGCTTATGTTGTCCTATTTCCATATTTACTTTTATCCAACCTAGATTTGAACATGCTAATGTTCTTCGCTCTCACCACCTCCTCCTCGAAGTTGTTCCAAGTCTCTATACTTCTATATGGGAAGCTGAATTTCTTTGTGTCCTTACGACATCTGCCCTTCCTCAGTTTAAATGTTCCTCTTGTCCTTCCATCATCCCTCACGAATATATCTTCCCTATCTACTCGTTCCAAACTTTTTACTCCCTTGAACATCGTTATTAAGTCGCCTCGTTCCCTTCTCTCTTTCAAGGTAGGCAGTTGTAGTTTCTTAAGTCTTTCCTCATATGTCAACTCCTTCAATCTTGGGATCATCTTTGTTGCTATCCTTTGGACTTTCTCTAATTTGTTTATATGTTTTTTCAAATGTGGTGACCATATCACTGCTGCATATTCTAATCTTGGTCTTATCATAGTCATTATCAGTTTTCTTAACATTTCTTCATCCAAATAGTTAAATGCCACTCTCATATTGGTTATTATTCCATATGCTCCTCCAATGATCATGTTAATATGCTTCTCCACCGATAGATCATCTTGTATTATCACTCCAAGATCCTTCTCATGCCGTGTTTTGCCGATTATTTCAATTCCTAATTTGTACTCCCAGCTTGACCTTATCTCACTTGTTCCCACTTCCAAAACATGACACTTTTCTGCATTGAAACTCATTTTCCAGGTTTGGCTCCATCTGTGCAACTCATCTAGGTCCTTTTGAAGATCCTGACAACTTTCTATACAGGTGACATTCTCCATGATCTTAGCGTCATCCGCGAACATATTCTATTCAAGTTTTCTGGCATGTCGTTTACATAAAGTAGGAACATTATCGGACCCAACACTGATCACTATGGTACTCCGCTCGTCACACTCCTCCACTGTGAATATTTGTCTCGTATTGTGGTCCTCATTTCTCTTCCTATTAAAAAGTTTTTCATCCATTTTAACATCCTACCCTGTACACCTCCAACAACCTGCAATTTCCACAATAACCTTTTGTGAGGCACCCTGTCAAAGGCCTTTTTCAGGTCCAGGTAAACACAGTCAACCCATCCCTCTCTCTCCTGTGTAACATCTGTGCTGGCCATTGTGTGAATTATTAGCTTTATCTATTCTATTTTACCCTTTTTTAGGAGTGTTACATATCCTTGTGTACATGTGTTATTGCACGGACATTTGTGATGGCTGATTCTTAGGAAATTCTTGGATTTTTCTAATCCACGTGTTACCCCTAGTACAGTACATTACAGTACAGGTACAGTATAGGTAGGTTTATGATTTCAGCCTAGTTTTCGATATTTTTACTATGATTAGGCCTTACGAATTACTCTTCTGCTTCGTTTGAGGTTACGGTGAGTGGTTTTAGGTAATTTATTAATTTTTATCTTTTCACAACTTTTTTCGTAGGTTTAAATTGTTTTTAATTTTAACTTATTCTCAGTCAATTACTATCAATTCTTTGAATTTAATTAAATTCCAAATCTATAACCATTCTGTACTGGTACTTGGGATAGAGAGACGAATGAGGAAGTATGAGAGTGGTGTAGTGTGGATGTAGATGTGCTGGAAAGTGTGAAAAGGAAAACCTTGAGATGGGTCGGCCATGTGGAACATATGGGAAGCGAGAGAATGACTAAGAGAATGTACGAGAGTGAAGTGGAAGGACAGAGAGGGAGAGGTGAAAGGATGGAGTTAAGAAGTACAGTATATGCATGAAAGCGGTGCTGGAAAAGGAGGAGGTGCGTTGACTGACTGGGGACAGAGGTGCATGGGGGCGTTTTGTTTGTGGCCACCCCTTTGGAAATCAAGGCGTCCAGCAATAGATAGATAGATTTGTTGCTTAGTCTGTGTACTCTTGACATCATTTCATAGTTTTTAGATTATCTGTATATATATTTATGACTTTTACATGTGCTCAATCATATTGTCTGTACTGTTGTGATAGACCAGCCATTCAGTCATCTTCAAGGGTCTTCTGCTTTTGCACTGTTCGTTGAGGAACACGGCCTACATATTTCTTTATATTTTGAAGACACCAACAATGAAATTATTTTCAGGGTATTTACTCATGCTTTACTCGGTAGGAGTGAGTTGGGGTTGGAGGTCCAGTCTAGAGGTCTCTTCTTCCTTATACTAAATTAATTTATCTTTTCTCTACTTTATTACCGTAAAAATATGAATTAATGTACAGTGAACCCTCAAATTACGCGGGGGATGCGTACTGCGCTGTCGGTGTGTACTGTAGTTTTATTTGCGCGTACATTGTGTTACGACTGGGGTTCAAATATATCAGGGCTCTTATTCATTGGACTAGTAATGGCATAAATGTTACAACGGAAAGCGCTAGCTCCAACCTCTGATGTATATTCCCAGTGAACAAAGAACACAAATACTCTACAGAGTTCTATATGCAATAATAGGCTATCAAACTCTCAATAAATGTGCATCTACTCTAGGCTTAATGTTATGTGAAAACAGCCTATTACTACCTATAACCGAAGGTGCTTGGTTATGGTATGCAAAGTAAGGTGGTAAGAGAAGTTACAGCTTACCTTACTTTAATCAATAAATGTCAGGGACTCCTGCATGAAAGAAAGTGCACTAAAGTCCTTCAACACTAACAAGGAATCTTCTTTAAATGTTAGATGCTATAGAGATGCTCGTATAGGAAATGGAACCCAAAAAGGCAGGCAGCGGAACAATGCTCGTGCAGGCTATGCACACACAAAGGCAGAATATATAATGCCGTCGGAGCCAAGAATATCCTAAACACTACAACAATAATAATAATTGCCACGACAATGCAGTATTCCTATCAACAAAAAGAGCCTAAGTCGTTTGTGTCTCAATACATCAAACTAGGCTGCGAAATGCTTGTGTAATCATAAATGGGTATGCATAAAAAGAGTAATTAGGTTAATATACTTAATGTCTACGGTGACTGATAAAGTCTAGCTAGAGTCAATGATACGAGATACTGGTGCACATGGCATGCCGCATAGCCTAGTGCAAATCTCAAGTCTGTGCGTCAAATATTACGTTATAATGAAGGGTAGCTCTCTTGAGAAACCTTAATACCTAAGTATTAAGCGTTCTCCTGGCGTACCTCAAAGACAAACAATCGAGACTAGAACAGTGCAGAATGGTATAGGCAAAAAGCCCTCACTCGTGCATGCTCTACTCTCAATGGCACACAGACTAGAATTTACTCAATCAACTCCAGTTCTCAGGTATGTCGTGCAGCTTTTTCCTAAAGCCAGCACTCATAGGAAACAATACCTTATAATATCAGACCCCTAGTCTAGCATTATCTAATCCAGCAGAACACTAATAATTAAAGGAAGCGGCAATATGAAAGCCAACCAATGCTTCGTGATCCACTTATCTTAACAACTAACATACATGGGTTATATCAGACCTTAACGCACAATACAACTGGCCAGCATGAAGCTGATTTTGCAGAGTTAACCAGAGGGGGTATAATATTAATAAAAAGGTGGTGAAAGATATGAAAAAGAGAGAGGTAGGCAGAGGAAAAGATTCTCAGGTGAGGAGCGGGTGACAGATAGCAAGGGAAAAAAGATGGATGCGTTCTAGAAACCAGATCTGAGGGAGAGAGTGGCGAGGAACTGTCTATATACTCGCACTAGCTCGAGGCACGTGGGAAAAAAGCGGTTGCAAGTCCTCTAGCCACTAGCAAGGGAGCTAGCAGCATGGTAAGGACCTCTCTCCACCAACCCCCACGAGGCAGCCAGCCGTGACGTCATCGAGCGGGACGAAAACACTGCACGCTCCCTCTCACTCTGTTCTACTCTCTCTCTCTCTCCCAGATCCCATCATTACTAGTTAATGATAAAACATATACTTTACAATTAAATATATAAAGCCTTGACATGGGTGAAAACAAAGAGCCTTTCTGGACTGCCCATGACACGAGCTTTCATATGAAATAAAGCACACTCTAATACATAAACTGTAGCCCCATCCACTGCCCTGGCGATCCTAGCGAGTCACTGTAGGACAAGCCATGCGGTTCTAACGGAGTGGTTAACGTCACACCCCCCCCAAGATTTTTCTCAGAGGCCCCAAGGCTCACAAAATCTGATGGTTAGAACCCATGCTATATCTCCACTTCCCCTCACCCAGCGGCAGTAAAATAACTGGCACAGTTCTTCAACAAAACATTTTTCAAAATTATAACCCTCCCCAACACCATAGGTTAAATTATATGTAGTTATGCTCCTCAAGAGCGAGCTTCTCTAGCCCAGCATTCTGAGAGGAGTGCAACTCAGAATTACTGCTATAACATACTAAAAAAAAATCAACTATCAAAGAAAGAGTTTTAATTTTATTTTTATGTTTATAATTTGTTTATTTCGGCTGCACTATAGGGGCAACCCTAGTTTTTTCTTCTATACCAAATGCTCAACTCCTGCTTTACGACCCAATACGCTGGGCTACAACCGCGAGCCAACAAGCACCAAGCACAAAATACCATTCAAACTAAAGCAGGAGGCTACCCGTGTGTCAATCTACCAAGGATCATATACCCTTGAACGACCATCTGCAACCACGTTGTCACAACCGGCAATATGGCGTATGTCCAGGTTATATACCAGTAACCTTAGTGACCACCTGGTCAGCCTCATATTCCGATTGTGAACCTGGTCCAAGAACTTTGAGAGGGTGATGATCTGGGTAAACTACAACGACCGGACCATAGGCTGGAACATAGACCTCAAAATGCCCCAGCGCAAGCACAACCGCCAGCAGCTCCTCCTCGACAACAGAGCAGTTCCCCTGGGCCGAATTGTACTTCTCCGAGCAGAAACTAACAGGATGCTCCAGCCCATCATCGTCCTTTTCCACAAGGACGGCACCAGCCCCCACACCACTAGCCTCCGTTGCTAGTTGGAAAGGTAGGCTAAAGTCAGGGGCCCTGAGGATCGGGTGAGTGCACAACAGGTGTTTTACTTCTCTAAACACCTTCTCACACTCAGGCGCCCATTTTAACTTCTTATCCTTCCAGTTATCCTCCACCTGAGCTTGATTGTCCCATTCTCCTTCTCCACCTTGACTGCTAAACGTCATCACAGGCACAGTGAGAGGCTCAGGGGGGTGCCTCCCATACTCCTTCATGGGATTAACATGACATAACTGATTGCGCTTCCGTCTGTCTGGAGTGGCTACCAAGTAATCCAGGTCTGATAGCTCCTCCACCACCCTATGAGGACCAGCGTACTTCGCGGATAAGGGGTGACCTACAAGGGGCAGTAGAATCAACACCTCCTGACCCACGTGAAACTCCCTGAGTTCAACCTTGAGGATGTACCTGTCCTTCCTGAGGGCCTGAGAGCTAGTCAAATTACGGCCAGCCAACTCCAGACTGCGCAACATCCGTTCTCGACTGTTGAGGACACACTTGAGCATAGAACAAGGTTTTTCTGCGCCCTCCCATACTTCTTCAACCATATGGAGAGGCCCTCTGACACGGTGTCCAAAGACGAGCTCATTAGGGCTGAATCCCAAACTCTCCCCAGGTACCTCCCACACAGCAAACAAAACACATGGCAGGCCAAGATCCCAATCCCTCCCACTCTCAAAGCAACAACAACGAAGCACAGATTTCAAGGCTGAGTGCCATCGCTCTAACACACCCTGGCTCTCCGGATGATACGCAGATGACACAACCCCAACAATCTCATGCTGCGGCATTGCTTGAACCAAGAGGCTAGAAGTGAAGTTGGGTCCCTGGACTGACTGAATCCCCTGCGGGTAACCATACCGGGAAAAATACACTAGCAAGCTTCGGACCACCGTCTTCGCCGACCCATTTCTCATAGGGTACGCGTCAGGGTACCATGTTGCCACATCTCCCGACTGTGCATCACTGTCCTCATTCAACTCTTTCGTCTTTTTAAGCCCATCCTCTGCCCCTTCAGGAACAGTTACTGGGTCTTCTCCAGACTCGAAATGTGGTCCTAATAATGAGTCCCCGAGAAGGTCCGTTGACACTAAACTCTCAACCGCATCAACTTTCAACCCCTTCTCGGTACCCTTCCTCCGCTGATCTAAAGATTGTTGACCAGAATGTGACTCCCTGGATTCAGGATCTCCGGTGACAACACACGCCATAGGCTGCACCGGACACTTCTCAACCCAATCCTGCTCCTCCCTACTCACGTCGGCCGGTTTCTCGGCAACGACCAAGGGTGGAGCCTCAGAAGTAGGTCCCGCAAAGTCGTTGCCGAGAAGGAGGTCGACGCCCCCAACAGGTAACTTCTCCACAATTCCTACATCCAGGTCCCGAGTCACACCATCAACTTCCACCTTCATTCTTACAAGCGGGTATGACCTTGCCGCATTAACTCCCTGAACCACAACCACCCGCGCCATATTGACAGGTTTACCAGTGAAATTTCTCAACAGTGTTTGCGATGCCCCAGTGTCACGCAAAATTCTCACCTCATGTCTTCTACCCCCCCACTCCACACAACCGAGTCCCCTGTGGTCACTAAAGGCATCACGGACAGGGAATAAGCCTTCCGGATCCTTCTGCACTGGCAGTGTATTTACCTCGGAAGAAATGCCTCTAACAAACTCCGATGTCCTCTTGAACACTCCAATGCCGTGAGCAAAAGACACGGCTGCCGGAGGAGGTCGACTAGGGCCCTCATTTGCCTTATGACCCTCCTGGTGGCAACTAAAACACATACATTTCTGTTTCGGCTTATACTGTGATGTAAAAGGCCCCTGACTTTTCACATACGATGTGGTGTAAGGTTTGGATTCAGTTTTAGTTTCATGGCTCTTCTGTTGAAATGTGTCATTGTTACGGGGAGGGGGAGGATAACGGTCCTTAGCACTTACATCGTACTTCTGTGAGGACCCGCAACCCCGAATCAACGACAGCCGTCGATCAGCCATTTCTGCTGCTTCGACTAGAGTTCTTGGGTTTTTCTCCTTCAAGTTCAAAGTTAGATCACCGCCCGTGCTCTTAAAGAACTGCTCCAACATCATTAACTGCTTAATTTCATCAAATGTTGTGACCTTCTCAGATCGGAGCCAGTTCCCCATAGCATCGGACAAGTACCGGGCGTGTTCCAAAAAGGTGCTATCTCTTCCCTTAGTTACACCCCGGAACTTCAAACGATACGTTTCTGGTTGCAGTTCGTAAGCCCTCAGGACAGCCTTCTTGAGATCCTCGTACACAATACATAACTCCAAAGGTAACGCATCATAGGCTTTAAGACCCTTGCCTATTAATCTAGAGGATACAAGTGCTGCCCATTTATTCTCTGGCCACTGGTGTTCCTGGCACTTCTTCTCAAAGCGTGTGAAAAATTCTGTTACACCACTCTCATCAAACACCGGAACCAGTTTCAATAAGTGCGAGAGAGATTGATCATGAGCACAGTTACCAGCCCCAAGTCGCTGTCCCATTGTCTCTACTCGCGACTTCTCTACGTCCCTGTCGGCACAGTACTTAGTCGACTCAGCTTGGATTTTTGCTAGCTCTATTTGCTGGTGACTTTTTCTCTCATCTATCTTGGCTAATTCTATTTGCTGCTGATGCTGAAGCTTAGCTAATTCGAGCTTAAACAATAATTCTGGAGATAACCCTTGTGGAGGTGAAGGTGCTACAATGTTTGAAATTACCGGTGGTCCCCCCAGGGGCAACCCACCCTGCCAGTCACCACCCAACTGCGGAAGCGTACCCGGGGTCGGCAAACTACTGGGACGGCTGGGAGTCGAGTGTAGAGGAAGCATGGCTGAAGGGCTCTGAGCACTCAACCCATCTCGCTCACCAGTCACCCTGCCCAGTACACACGTTATCAAGTTATCCCTGGTCATGCTGCTAGTAACCGCATGACCGATAGCTGTGGCCAGGCATTGAAGACCGTACCGCTCCATACCCTCCAACCGCTCGGCAGTAACAGGCCATTGCAAAAATATCCTAGCATCCTCCTCACAGTTCACCTGATTGACCATATCATCATACTGCTGTTCCTCAGTTTCGACATTACGTACTGTGTCTCCATTCTCCTCTGATCCGGTATAAGACATGATGCTCACAAAAATTTCCCACCTCAATATTCAGAAAAGAAGCACCCCAAACTCTTATACCTCGATATACACACAAAAATTCTCGGAAATACTCAAGGGCTATATACAGTGTATGTTTCAAAAAAAAATTATTCTTGCTGATCCCCGCAAAATATTCCCCAAAACAACAAATGTTCCCTGCTAATAAATGTAGGTTCACCAAATCCTAGGTAAGGTCGCCATTTGTTACGACTGGGGTTCAAATATATCAGGGCTCTTATTCATTGGACTAGTAATGGCATAAATGTTACAACGGAAAGCGCTAGCTCCAACCTCTGATGTATATTCCCAGTGAACAAAGAACACAAATACTCTACAGAGTTCTATATGCAATAATAGGCTATCAAACTCTCAATAAATGTGCGTCTACTCTAGGCTTAATGTTATGTGAAAACAGCCTATTACTACCTATAACCGAAGGTGCTTGATTATGGTATGCAAAGTAAGGTGGTAAGAGATGTTACAGCTTACGTTACTTTAATCAATAAATGTCAGGCACTCCTGCATGAAAGAAAGTGCACTAAAGTCCTTCAACACTAACAAGGAATCTTCTTTAAATGTTAGATGCTATAAAGATTATCGTATCCGAAATGGAACCCAAAAAGGCAGGCAGCGGAACAATGCTCGTGCAGGCTATGCACACAAAAAGGCAGAATATATAATGCCGTCGGAGCCAAGAATATCCTAAACACTACAACAATAATAACAATCGCCACGACAATGCAGTATTCCTATCAACAAAAAGAGCCTAAGTCGTTTGTGTCTCAATACATCAAACTAGGCTGCGAAATGCTTGTGTAATCATAAATGGGTATGCATAAAAAGAGTAATTAGGTTAATATACTTAATGTCTACGGTGACTGATAAAGTCTAGCTAGAGTCAATGATACGAGATACTGGTGCACATGGCATGCCACATAGCCTAGTGCAAATCTCAAGTCTGTGCAGCAAATATTACGTTATAATGAAGGGTAGCTCTCTTGAGAAACCTTAATACCGAAGTATTAAGCGTTCTCCTGGCGGTACGCCAGGAGAACGCAAAGACAAACAATCGAGACTAGAACAGTGCAGAATGGTATAGGCAAAAAGCCCTCACTCGTGCATGCTCTACTCTCAATGGCACACAGACTAGAATTTACTCAATCAACTCCAGTTCTCAGGTATGTCGTGCAGCTTTTTCCTAAAGCCAGCACTCATAGGAAACAATACCTTATAATATCAGACCCCTAGTCTAGCATTATCTAATCCAGCAGAACACTAATAATTAAAGGAAGCGGCAATATGAAAGCCAACCAATGCTTCGTGATCCACTTATCTTAACAACTAACATACATGGGTTATATCAGACCTTAACGCACAATACAACTGGCCAGCATGAAGCTGATTTTGCAGAGTTAACCAGAGGGGGTATAATATTAATAAAAAGGTGGTGAAAGATATGAAAAAGAGGGAGGTAGACAGAGGAAAAGATTCTCAGGTGCGGAGCGGGTGACAGATAGCAAGGGAAAAAAGATGGATGCGTTCTAGAAACCAGATCTGAGGGAGAGAGTGGCGAGGAACTGTCTATATACTCGCACTAGCTCGAGGCGCGTGGGAAAAAAGCGGTTACAAGTCCTCTAGCCACTAGCAAGGGAGCTAGCAGCATGGTAAGGACCTCTCTCCACCAACCCCCACGAGGCAGCCAGCCGTGACGTCATCGAGCGGGACGAAAACACTGCACGCTCCCTCTCACTCTGTTCTACTCTCTCTCTCTCTCCCAGATCCCATCATTACTAGTTAATGATAAAACATATACTTTACAATTAAATATATAAAGCCTTGACATGGGTGAAAACAAAGAGCCTTTCTGGACTGCCCATGACACAAGCTTTCATATGAAATAAAGCACACTCTAATACATAAACTGTAGCCCCATCCACTGCCCTGGCGATCCTAGCGAGTCACTGTAGGACAAGCCATGCGGTTCTAACGGAGTGGTTAACGTCACACCCCACCCAAGATTTTTCTCACCCTTTTTATATCTTCCTAGCCGTCTTACTTCGTCCAGTTCTTTCACCCAATTACAGCCTTCATCTAGACACTCCAATATTTTCTTTACTTGGTCCTCATCCCTTACCCCTTCTTTCCCTCATATCTGCTAAATGTTCTTCAATGTCTCCAAAAATTATTATACTTTTACCTCTATCTATTGTTTCCCTCACTACCTTCTCCTTACTCTTCAAAACCTGCACTACATTCTTCTCAAACTCTCTTTTCTCTTTCTTCCACCTGCTCCTTCATGATTTCTTCCAATGCATCTACCTTAGCATTCCCCACCTTTGCCCACTAATTTTTCTCCTCACTTATTACTCCCTTTACTTTCTCACTTAAATAGCCCTCATACTCCTTTAGCTGCTCCTTGAGTGCCATGTTCTCTGCCTCCAGCTCGTCTACTTTCCTTATCACAGCATCTAGGTTAGCAATTAATGGCCCATCTGCAGCTGCTGCTGAACTGGCTCCACATATTTCTGTCAGTGACTCCACCTTCATACCTATATTCCTCCTCCAATTCTCCATAACTCCCTTCCATCTTAACAGACCCATCATCTGTCTCTTCATTGCTGTCAATTGATCCTCCACTTCATTACCCTCCGCCAGAAATCCCTCAAATTCATAGCTCTCTTCATCTCCCAATAAACTCTGCCTCCGTTTGCCTTGGCCGGCCATTGTTTATATTTATGTAGCCTACAATTAAAAATATACAAAACTCTTAATAAAATTACAATAAAATTAAACTACTACCTGGGATAAACCCAGGTAGCGCCGCCCCCGTTTGTGTCACCCTATCTTGAAAAAACAATAAATGGAAAAAATAAATAGAAATAGGTGTTTGTGAGGTCACCACGAGCAGGTGGGGTACGACTTGATTACCTTCCTAAGAAGGTAACCCAACCGAGGTGTCGCAAGTACTAGGCAGAGATGAAATATGAAAACTTTAACCGTGTTTTGGGCCTTAAGCAGTAGCAGATACGTCACTCGGAAAATTAAACCTCATTGGTTACGATACTGCCACTGCGCAGTATCGCAGTAAGTACTGTAATGATAAGTAAATGATTGTAGGCCTATATCGGCGATGTCGATCCCTCAGAATCTTGGTGCTTCAAATCGAATTGTTTGAAAGTCATAAACAACTTTACTTTATTTATTTATATATCCCATGGCCTGTCCGGGAATTGGCGAGGTTCGGATAATGACAGGTCTCATATGGGGGAGATTACTGTATATATAAATGTGTCCCACAACCGATATAAATGTACTAATTAATACGGAAATTCGGCGGGTGCCGCCCATAAGTAATTATTCCCATAAACTACGTTGTTTGAAATTTGCGAGGTCACATGTCGCCCATAATCTTGCAAATTTGGAGGATGGACTGTATTTTCAAAGTTTAATTTCCAATACATTTAAAAGCATTTTTCCACATAGATTGTGTATACAGTAGTGTGTATTTGTTTTGATACTTTTTAATTTGAATGAGTTTGTTATATTAATTTGAACAGTAATTTTTGGTATTTTCAAGTTTTATATTTTAATGGGCAAATAGATAGATAGATATTTTAATTCCCAGTCCTGGGCTCCTACATCACCAGGAACTCTATTATCATGTCCGCTTAGTGGCGGTGAAAGATTGAGGTGGAATGGAGAATCTCAGTCCCCGCTCAGGAGAGGGGAAAGATGACCGGGTGACAATATCTCCGACAGTATTGGCAGAGGACGGACTTGAGGTATCCCCGGCTTGGGCTGTTGTCTTGTTGGCCGGCCAGTTTGCTATGTGGCCAGGAGGACCTAATCGACTAGAGAGCCGGTATATACCCCTGGCAGGTGCCCGGTCCATTGGAGGGCGATCGAACCACTCCCCATCCAAGGTCAGCCTGAGGAGGAGGATAAAACTCTGAGGGAGGTGTGAAGGCCTATAAAATAACTAAGACATCGGGCATGTAATCTTTAGGGCAAATGAATAGTAGGAAAGACTAGCCACTGTTTAGACCAACCTAATACTGTACTCATTACCTGCGGCCCTTATGTGAATTAAAGAATATATTTTCTCCGTATTATCCGCCTAACAGTATTTGGGCCTGAACCTGATGGTAGCGCTCCAGGAGGCTGCAGGATTCGAAACTGCATGATAAATCGTAGGCTTGTGCATAATTCTTTAACTGTCTTGATAGCGTAATGCATAAATGCGCGGAATTTTTGGTGTGAGTATCCTAGGTTCGAATCCTTGGAGTGCCACATGTATTCGTTGATTTTATTAATTGAGTTTAGGAGTAAAGTTGGTTGGTGAAAAAATATGAATTGCGTGAATAATACCAGGCCAGCCGTAGTTCCGTGTACGCGAACATGATGCGAGCCTACAGCTGGTTCTGGTGGGGTGCACCAGGTTCATTGGAACTTATCCCAGCACCAACTTTGCTGAATATGACAGATAATGTGCAGCATTATACTGTAGTATCAGAGCTCTCCAATGAATTGGAAACGTAAGATTGCATTCCGGCTAATTTAGTGCAGGGATTCTCCTGCAACAGTGTTCAAGAGACCTACGGCCTCCTAAAAATGGTTGAAATTGAACTTTCTACAGCCTATCCTGCTACTTATTATGTGAGCCTCGCTGTAATGTTTTTTCCTTATTTCTGAACGCGTCACGCCCTATACATATCTATTATAACGTAGCCTGCCTCGTGATATTATACTTGATATTCCGTCATACGTATGTAATCTACTATACACAGAATAAATGGGATTGTCTCTATATTAGTGACGTTTGGAATACCCCACACCCAGAAAATACCCCTGAAACATGCCAGGGTAAATTGAGACCAAGTTCGCAGGTCTGAGACTGCAACCGCACTTCGTGTGGAGCACTCGGTCTTTAAATTTGTGTATGTACAGTATGTTCCCGGCAGAACCCAGGTCACCAAGGATGCAAAACATAGGTATGCCCCAGCCAGACAAGATCCGGCTCAAAGTAGGAAACACGGTGCACTACCAGTACAACCGGAAACCAACAAAGAGCGAGGAACGTCTCTGGAGCCAACGGCACGAGAACGATTATGATAGCCTGGAATTCAAAACACTATGACATTAATGGCAGAGCATGCAAAATCACTGAACGGGCTATCTGTGCAAAGCATAGTTCATATCACATGCACAATATAATCAAAGTCAAGCTATACACAACATGCTATTAAGTAAATAGCATCTAAGTTAATATTATTCTAATTAATGGAGGTGACTAATATAGCTTAGTCCAAGAGTTAGGGATTGTGTCAGAGTGGAGTCCACTAGAAGACTTACCTTGCACATCCAACAAAAATAATACCAGTTTGTTGGGATGCAAGGAAGAAGCAGAAAATTTACAGTAAGCCTAAACTAGGTTGAAAAAACCTTGTATACTATTAAGCCCAGGACGAGCAACCCTTGCTTGGAGAGTGGAGAATGAAGAATCTGAAATGTTACCCTAATACAATGTATCATCAAAACACATCCAGACAAAGCTCAGCCTGTGCTAGCTAATACAATCATGGTAGAAAACTAAATAAATGCTTGCCCACACCCAAATATATATTTCAGGAACGGCGGGGGGACGTCATGGCATCCTATTTTCAGTAGGCGATCACCTGTTACACATAAAAAATACACTAAATACACACATACATAAAATGTTAAGACTGAGTGTTCCACACATAAGTGCAGTTTCAGTCTCTTATCCTAATGGCAGCATTCCAGGCAACCCTGTTAAGGGCTGCTTCACTTGTCAAGTTCTTGGATTTGAGATCGGCGCGTATAGTCCGATCCCAGGTCTTCCTCGGTCCACCCCTTGGTGCAGCTCCCTCCTCAATCACAGACCTGCATTTTTTCACCCAATTTTGTTCATCCATTCTCTCCACATGTCCATACCATCCCAGTCTACTTGTACGCATCACCTCGCTAATACTCTTTATACCTACAGTAAACGTCTCCTCAGCTCAACATTTGTTATTCTATCCTGTAGCCTGGCCCCACACATCCATCTCACCATTCTCATCTAATTACGTTCCATTCTGTTAACATCCTCTACTTTAACGGCCCATGTTTCTGAGGCATACGTCATTGCACTTCTAACACATTAGGTATACACCTTTTCCTTCAGGGGAAGAGGCATTCTTTTCATGGTCAGGATTGGCATGAGTTCTCTGAACTTCCCCAGCCACACCTAATTCTAGAAACAGTGGCAGCCTCGGCCCCACCACCCGCAGAGATGGTATCTCCTAGGTAACAAAACTAGCGTAAAATTCTTCGTAACGCACTCTACACAACCCTAATATAACTCAGAACACACCTGGGAAGGCTAGGTTATTTACTTGTGTTACTTGTGTGCGCTTAGGCGTACTGACGAGAGGAGGACACCGAGTGGAGGTAGTGGTAACACAGAGCAAAAGGACACACATGTACACAAAGTGATTGCCTACCATAGAAGGAAGCTCAAGGAGCAAGGCAAACGAGATGTCGAGCTTGATAACAACAGACGTATGGGAAGCGCAAAGTAACACAACATTATTTATTGTATTTGTGTATGTATATACTGTACTCAGGCACATACCCCATAGCTGGGGGTGGCCGACTCCGGACACCCAAACAGGGACAACAAAATATATACAGTATAAATAAATAAATACTGTATACAAATTCACACACATTTATTAATTTAACATAATTAAAGTAATGTTTTTCCTTTTTATTATTCTCTAGAATTTAGTATTATTATTTTATAGTGGCATCCTTGAAAAATGACGTCCCATAGGTATTTTCAGTGTCGCCTGTGAAGATGGTTCCAATTTGTTGGTGGGCGTATGGGGTCTACCAGCTCAGCCTATGGGTTAAATAAGGGCCAAATATTTGTATTGGCACTACGATATTTGAAATAGGAACCAATTACTGTATATATAATATGTTTCAGGGCATGAAAGAAAGGGGCTGGCAGATAGGAATATCTGGTAGCAAAATTAATTGCCAAAAAGGGTGTCCCATAAGTCTCTGGACTTTTCCTTTTGGAGATTGCCCATGTTTTTAGTACAGTATATCCATGTGGTGTAGATCAGAACTTTTGATGATCAATTGAATATGTTTTATCAATGTACAGTATGCTATATGCATGTGGGTGGGCTTGTGGTTGGGGCTCGCTGCATGTCTGCCTGCTGAGACCGGAACCTCTCCGGGTCGGGGGCCGGGGGAATGCTGGAGGGACCTTGGTGATCCCTGGTCTCTGGGTCTACTCCTGGGTGACCTAGATGTGTGTGAATTTGTGTTCTGTTTGTGTGTGTGTATTGTTTTCTGTTGTTATGTTGTCCCTATTCGGGCTCTGTCTTGAGTCGGCCACCCCCAGAAAAAAAAGAAAAAATGATTAAATAAATACATACATACTGTACTGTACATCTATCTATCTATCTATTGCCTGACGCCGTGATCCCCGAAGGTGTGGCCACGAACGAACCGCCCCCATGCACCTCTGTCCCCAGTCAGTCGACGCCCCTCCTCCCAACCAACACCGCCTTCGTTCATATACTTCCTCACTCCATCCTTCCACCTCTCCTTCGGTCTACCTCTCCCTCTCTGTCCTTCCACCTCGCTCTCGTACACCCTCTCACTGCCCTCTTAGTCATTCCCTCGCTTCCCATACGTTCAATATGGCCGAACCATCTCAAGTTGTTCCTTTTCACACTTTCCAGCACACCTACCTCCACACCACTTCCTCATTCGTCTGTCTATCCCTCCATGTAACTCCGCACGCACTTCTCAAGTAACTCATTTCCACCGCTCTCACTCTTGGTCTGAGTCTCTTCCTGAACATCCATGCTTCGCTTCCGTAAGTTAGTGTCGGGATTACCACACTGTCATGCAAGGACTTCTTCACTTCCATACTGACCACCCTATTTCTTGTTACTGCTTTCAACGTTCCTACAACCCTCTTCCCCTGTTGCACCCTCTCCCACACCTCCTCATCCACAGTCCCATCTTTACTCAACACACTGCCCAGATACTTAAAAAAGCTGACGATCTCCATAACCTGACCATTCAACTTCACCTCACACTCTGTGACTTCACCCCTTTCGAAGACCATAACCTTGCTCTTACCCGCATTTACCTTCAAATTCCGTTTTTCGCACGCTGTTCCAAACTCATTTACCAGACCCTGCACCTCCCATTCATTATCACTCATCAGAACTGTATCATCCGCAAACAGCAGTATGGGCTGCTTCCACTCACTTCCCTCCCTTTTCAGCGATACACCAACATCCACTGCTCTTGATAATATTTCTTTCATGACTCCATCCATATGCAGTATACAGTAAACAACCACGGGGACATCACACACCCGTTTCAAACCAACATTCAGGTCAAAGACCTCGCTCTGCTCATTCTCCACACCTACTGCCGCCTTTGCACCCTCATACATGCTCTTCACTGCTTTCAGCAACTTGCCATCTACTCCGTATATTCTAAGTACTTTCCACATGCCTTCTCTATCCACTCTGTCATAGGCCTTCTCCAAGTCCATAAAGGCAACATACACCTTTTGTTTCTTCTCCAGATATTTCTCCACAACACAATTCAGGGTAAAAATCTGATCTACACATCCTCTTCCCTTCCTAAAAACCTCCCTGCTCATCGCCTATCCATTTCTCCGTTCTCACTCTCACTCTCTCAATCACTACCCTACTGTATACCTTCCCTACTACGCTTAGAAGACATATTCCTCGGTGGTTACCACACACTCCTCTTTCCCCTTTGCCCTTATATAGGGGGACTTTTGTGCCAGTCTTCCAGTCATCGGGTGCACTCCCCTTCTCCCATGCTAGTATGCACATTTTCCATACCCATTCGATCACTATCTCACCACCATACCTCAACATTTCCACACACACTCCATCTGTTCCTGGTGCTTTCCCCAACTTCACTCTTTTCATGGCTTCCCACACTTCTGACCACCTGATCCCCACCTCCTCCTCCACTACTTCTCTTCTTCTCCCTCCTATACCATATTCAGCTATATTTGCTGGCTCTTCATTCCTTACATTTAGCAACTCGTTGAAGTACTCCCTCCATCTTTCGACTCTCACTTGCTTCTCGGCTAGCATTCTCCCATTCTTATTTCCTATTTTTGTCCTCATATAATATATCTTTTTATCATTTTTTGTTTAGTTTCCTCCCTAGACCTCTATCAAACTTAAAAAAAAGAATTTGTTAGAAAAATGGCCGGTGCTTCCAAAATTACAGGCTCACTATATTTCGCCAGGAAAAAAATTGACAACTAAATAGCACGAAAGGTCTTAATATTGACCAATAAATGGGGCGAAAGGTCTTAAAATCGACAAACTAATGGGGCAAACATCTTAAAATCTGAAAACTAATGGGGCTAATCATGAGGAAGAAGGGGGTCTAGAAAAACGACTCCTCTCCCCGGGGAGATATCCACTTGAGGGATTTTTTTCTTGACCTCTTTCTCCCTAATGTTTAGCCCCATTCCTATTGAGATTATAAGACGTTTGCCCCATTAGTTTGGCGATTTTAAGAACTCACCCCATTTATGTCACTTTTAAGTCCTTTTGTGCCATTTAGATGTCAATTTTTTCCTGTCGAGCGATAGCGAGCCTGTAATTTAAGAGGAACTGGCCTTCGGCCGGGAAATTTTTCTAGCGAAAAATGTACAAATTTATCTTGAAAGGGAGTCAAGGGGGTGTAATTTCAAGCTTGATGGAAGTCTAGGAAACACACTAAATACCTCCCCTTAAGCTTCCAGTTGCCTTGTATTTTTTTAGTTAACTCCTAGCAAAGGTGGGAAGGAACTCTGTCTTTTAACTACACCTCTCCCTATATTTACGATTGAGTTACGTTCCTGAAACCCCGATCTTAAGGGGGGTGACCTGCTTTTTGTTATTTCTGTCCTTTTCTCTCTTTCTCTGGCTTGTATCCATTCAGCCCCATTCAGCCAACTATTTTAAGACGTTTATCCCCATCTAGGTGTCGATTTCTTCCTGGCGAGCGATAGCGACCCAGCATTATATGAGAAATCCGGCTTCGCCGGAGACATTTTTCTATCCAAAAATATACAAATTTAGCCTGCTGTCAAACAAAAATAAAAAATATGCTGGCTCGCTACCGCTCACCAGTAAAAAATTGACACCTGGATGGGGATAAACGTCTTAAAACAGTAGGCTGAATGGGGCCCAATGAATACAAGCCAGACAAAGATAGAAAAGAACAACAAAAACAGGTCACCCCCCTTAAATTGAAATATTGTACAGCGAACCCTAAAATTATTGTGGTAAATGGGGATGCATTCTCAGACCAGGCATTTTGGCTCGAACGTCCCTTGATTTTGGCCCTGTCACTCTTTCAACTATGGGGGAGGCACTCGCTATAGGCAGTTCTGCCTTTTGCCTCCCTCAATCACATGGAAAAAAAAAAAAAACAGCTAAACCCCAAACCCCTAAAAATCTATAATAATAACGTAAATTGGGGCATCGGTTAGTGAGGGAGACCTTTATATATTTGTTAATGTAGAGTCGCGCTGATAAGTCATGTCCCAGCTGTCATTCCGTTTGGCTTGCTCTGTGCTGTTTTAATGTCCGTCAGATGTTGGATAGGGTGGGTAAGTGAAGGAACATGTTTGTATATTTCACTCGATATGAAGAAATGAAGCTTAGATATTGCTGATACCAATTATTGATCAAAACCTACTTGGTGCCGAGACATGACTTATGAGGCCGACTGTACAGTCGGCCTAATAAGTGATGTCTCGTCACCAAGTATATTTTGTTCTATAATTGGTAGCAGCCATATCCAAGCAGGATTTATTAATTTTGAGTGAGATAAACAAACATGTTCCTACACTTACCCACCCTATTCAACATCTGACAGACATTAATACAGCACAGAGCGAGCCAAACGTAATGGCAGCTGAGACATGATTTATTAGCGCTACCGTACAGTACAGTGTATGTGCAGTTGATGTTTTTTAATTGACTAATTCCTTAAGGGGGATGACCTGTTTTTGTTCTGTCCTTTTCTATCTTTCTCTGGCTTGTATCCATTCGACCCCATTCAGCCTACTGTTTTAAGACGTTTATCCCCATCCAGGTGTCAATTTTTTACTGGTGAGCGGTAGCGAGCCAGCATATTTTTTAGTTTTGTTTGACAGCAGGCTAAATTTGTACATTTTTCGATAGAAAAATGTCTCCTGCGAAGCCGGATTTCTTCATATAATGATGGATCGCTATCGCTCGCCAGGAAAAAATCGACACCTAGATGGGGATAAACGTCTTAAAATAGTTGGCTGAATGGATACAAGCCAGAGAAAGAGAGAAAAGGACAGAAATAACAAAAAGCAGGTCACCCCCCTTAAACGTGACGATAGTACGATTAGTTTGCTTGGGAAACAGATTAACTTGTTCATGTAGTAATGTACACCCTATGTGGTGGAATGTGTTCTTTTATTTCATAAATTTTATTTGGTTTGTTTAGTTTGCAAGTTTTACATTTTAATTAATATATACAGGATCTGAGGTGGATAAGTGTGACCTGTGCCTGGTGGTGGGTACATCATCAGTGGTGTACCCGGCCGCCATGTTTGCCCCCCAGGTGGCAGCACGAGGGGTCCCGGTGGCAGAGTTCAACCTGGAGGCTACACCAACAACATACTCATTTGGGTCAGTGGCATTGTTAGCAAATATAGTCTGTTTTATTGGGCAAGAATGTAGTTACCGGGTGTACCGCCCGTCTTGTTTACACTACGCGGACGCTCACCATCATGTTCCCGTCTATTTTGACTGCCTTTGGATACAAAAATACATTACCCTAACCAAACAACCTAACCTAACCTAACCTAGTATTATAGATTTATAAGTATTTATTTTATTATAAGTATTTATAGATGATTTATGTTGTGTGTCGGTAGTGGTACACCCGTAACTACACCCTTCCCTTTTATTGCAGCTGATAGTAAATTGCCATATTTTCATCTTTGAGTGCCAGTGACGTGTGTTATCTCTTATTCTAGCTATATTAAGACGATATTAGGCAGCTTAGGGAGGATCTGTGGTAGCTAAAAGGGTTGGTTGAGATAGTTCCAAGTCTTAATATGGCTAGAGGTCCTTCTTAATCTGATTAAAAGCGTCTAATAGTTGCCACAAAATAATGAAAAGGACGTCACCGGTACTGTACGGGTTAAGGGGAGATGGGCCTATTTGTTTGCTCATTTACAGTCAGTCCCCCCAATCCGTGCCTATATGGGCGGCATTACATGACGTGTATTGGGAATTCGCGCATTGGGGATAACATAACTTACGGAGAAATATACATATGGGCTGCAGCCCGCATTTCCACACACATTTGACTGTAATTTTTGATCAAAATCAATACTAATTGGACAACCAAGCATACACAATAATAGAAACATAAACAAGTCATTCCTTACATTAAAATTAAATGCTATAAGTAGGTGAGAAGAGTGGGGGCTCCGAGGCAGACCCCCGCGACAGGGCGAGTTCATATAGCCTAGGCCTAGGCCTATCCCATAGTTGAAATAGTGACAGGACCAAAATCAAGGGACGTTCGAGCCAAAATGCCTGGGCACACAGAGTTTACTATCCAGCATACTTGATTTGGTAACCCTTGTAAACAGAATAGGCTAATTTAGTAATGGTTCTCTCCTTCAATGACGCGAGAGCCTTATATATATAAGGGCTCCCCGGAGACCCCCATGAGGGTCCCGGAGAAAGCATAACGCGACCCAAATATATAAAAGGTACATCCTAGGGTGAAACCCTTTACTTAGTTCCTAGGGAACGTCATTAAAAAAGGTAACCATTAGAAAAAGAAAGAACATTTTTATGAGTAAAAGATTAGAAACTATGAATGTTGTATTACTAAATTAACTAGCGCGCCGTTATACAGTCCTTCCCTTGCACGCGTCCTCCAGCTGACCACGCTGAGTTCATACGTCCTTCGTGTGGTCGAGTCCTGCATGGGAGGTTGTGCTAGTTTTGTGCTCTCTGGATGTGCGACTTTTCATCTACGGACGTTTCCTGCTGCCTCTTCTGGGAAGTATGTTACTTTATAGTAAGGAGGCGTCATAGATATGCATTTTGTATTGAGCATTTTTCAGAGAGAGCTGAGATTCTCCCGCGGGACGCGCCACATGCCATAAGCGGCTCGCTTGGTGTAGTGACTAGCGTCTCGGACTTCCACCCAGAAGGCCCGGGTTCGCGCCCACACTCGGCACTTTAAAGATTTTTCACAAGCACTGAGTCGTTACCATCCCTCATGAGCAAAGGGATGGGGTAGTAGTACAGGACCCCAATGGAAATACGCCTAATCGGCCTTATTGCGCTAGCTTTAAGAACTATTATTATTATTATTATAAACCATTATTATTATATATTTTGTTATTGTTTATTCCTCCCTTTTCTTTCTTATATTATTCCGTGATATTAATTAGGCTATGTTAGTTAGAATGCCTCATATTTCAGTTATTCTAGGCTCCGTTAGCGTTTGTCTAGCGGTCACCAGTTTCATGAATAGGCCTAGGCCTATTTATCATATGAATTTTTCCAGTACTAGATTGGAGTGTTATCATTCTAACTATTCCTAGTTATCACATTACTGTTAATCATTGAAATTCTCTTTTGCGCCATTACGAGTTTTCTTTTGCGCCATTACGAGTTTTCCTGTTTGTTTCTACGCATTTTTGCTGATAGCTTAACTATTTTACAATGACATCGCTTTTTCGATCCACTTTTTAATGCGGACTTTATGCTATCGCAATATTCTTTTATTTAACTCCAACTATTTCTTCTTATCAAGAAATTATTATGTTATATCGATTAGGCTATATTAGTTAGAATGCCTATCTTTCATTTTCTAGGCTCCTTTAGCTTTTATCTGGCGGTCGCCAGACTACGTGAATAGGCCTAGGCCTATTCACCATCGCCGATTTTCCAGTAGCCTACTCTTAAAATTTGAGTATTATAATTCTAACTATTTCTCCTTTTCAACATTCTGTTTATCGTTGAATTCGACTTTACGTCTTTAACACCTTAAGAGCGGCCTAGGCGGTATATAATATGTAGCCACTAGCAGGGTGTTTTTACCCAAAATAGGGCTGTTTACGTGATCATTTTCATGCCTAAATAAGACCCAGAGCGTAAAACAAGTATCTATCCCTGAAAGGGCATAAACAGAGCTTTCCAATGACACCATAACGATCCTTTTATGATGGCTAGTTTTCTTGCAACAACCGCGCAACGCGAGTGCAAAAAGCATGTAATTCGTCACTTTCCCCATACAATTCCGTATATAGCGAGTGAGAGAGGGAGGGAGGAGGTGGGATTCGTGTCAGTAGGTTCGCCGCGGTGGTCTGGAGTAGTCATACGCTCGCTACTCTCCTGCCACCACTTGTCTCTCTCTCTCAGCAACATTACGTGCTGAAATTGCCACACGACCTATGTCGAGCGCCGCCAGATAGTCCAGATTTATTATACTCGACTTATGTTGCGCGCCGCTAGTTAGGGGTTAACGATAATTCTTTCTTATCACTACACATTTTGTCTGATAACTTAACTATTTTCCATTGACGTCGCACTTTCAGTCCAAATTTTAATGCTGACTTGATTGTCTTGCGATATTTTTATGTTTCACTCCGACATTCTAGATGTTTCGAAATTCGTTATTTTTTATATCTAGGCTCTTTTGAGCATTTTTCTTATGTATTGTTCATACGTTCTCTTACTAAAAGTGTTTATCTTATCATTTATGACATGTTATTGTTATTATTATTGTGTAGTAACATCTTCTTAGTCACTATACCTTTCAGGTTTTCTGTCTTTGTCGCAGATTTGGTGATATTCTATTCTATTATGATATTTATGTCTACAATTGTTTTCATGATACGAGCCACCGTGGACACTTTTCAGAGTAATTATGATTTATTGAGCCTCACTCCGGTCTCACTTTGGGTCGGCTAGGGCTTAATCCGGAGCTCTTATATTACATCTCCGATCACTAGGAGATCCCCGCGTTCTCTCTGAGTCCGGGTTGATGTGGAGTAGGATGAGGAAGGGGGCCTCTTAAATATCTATTCATTGCCTACTTCGCCGGAGTTCCATATTTGTATTATAGGATAATAGGATTCTCCGAGTGGATTTTTTTATCTACCACTTTTTACAGTATAACTTATGGTGCCTTTTAAACCATTCCCCCGCACCAAATAATTCTGTTATTTTAGGCTCGGAACCTGCCATCAGCTTGGTCAATGATTGTTTGAGCCTCACTCCGGTCCCTCTTTGGGTCGGCTAGTGATTAGTCCGGGACTCTTATTTACATCTCCGGTCACTGGGAGATTCCCGCATTATCTCTGAGTCCGGGTTGAAGTGAGTAGGCTGAGGAAGGGGGCCTCTTGGATATCTATTCATTGCCTACTTCGCCGGAGTACCATTTTCATATACTGGATTCTCCGGGTAGATTTTTTTATCTAACATTTTTAACGGAATAACTTTTATTCAGTCAATTCCGATCGACACTTGAGTCCTCTACACAGGTCTGCACGGACTATTCGGTGCTTATTAAATCTTTCCCCCCGCACCTTTTATTCAACATGGAGTTATCTTCCATTAGTATTGCTGGGTCATCTCTTTGACTCCGGGTCCCCACAGTCAACGAGGACATATCTTAGGAACTTCTACCCATACAGTATCTCCGGGTACTCTAACCCTTAAGGAGAATACATACTCCGGTTTCCATATACCGAGTTATACCACTCTAACTCCGGGTATTCAACAAAAGTGTCTTGACTCCGGTTCCCAAACACTGAGTTCTACCAATATAACTCCGGGTATCCCTTAGCGAGAACATATCTCCGGTTCCTATATACCGAGTTCTACCCTTCTAACTCCGGGTATTCAACAATAGTGACTTCACTCCGGGTCCCAGACACTGAATTCTACCAGTAAAACTCCGAGTAGTCTAATATGGTCAATTTACCCCGGTTCCCAGACACCGAGTTCTATCAACCAACTCCGGGTATTCAAACAATATTAACTTATTTCCGGTTCCAGACACCGAGTTATACTAACACACTCCGGGTAGGCCTATTCAATTATTATTCAAGTTGACAGTCCTTGATGACGAAGTTCAAATTGGTAATTAATAGAATCAATTTCAAGAACTTTTTACAATACTTGTATATGCTTAGCATAGTACTAGAGATAACTAAATTTTAACAAAGTCCCGAGTAAAACTTTATTCACTCAGTATTACTGATAATGTTTATACTCATTCAGAGTGGGACAAAAGGTGCACTACAATTTCAATCCTAAATTATGGTACAATGTTGTAGGATTATTCCTACCTTTTATTAGAACAGTATTTCAATACCATGGTTAACCTGTTCATTCATGCATAGCTATATAGGTTAGGAGGATTAATAATTTAGCCGTCCAGCTGGCTTAGTTGATAGCGTGCCTGATACCCATCTTGCAGGGCTCGCGTTCAATCCCCCCTCAGATTGAAAAGTTTTCAGGGATATAGCCGGCGGTTACCATCTCCCCACGAGCAAGGGGGATATGCAGATGATCTAGTTCTTATCGCAGATAGTGCGCAGGAAGCAAAGGCGAAGTTCAAAAGATGGAGGGAAGGTATGGCAAATATGGGTCTAAGAGTTAACATAGATAAAACAAAGGTCATGATTAGTGGAGTAGGGCGTGGAGCTATGGAAAGAAGCGGCGACTATCCATGAGCAGTATGTGGGAAGGGGGTGGGATGTAATTCAATTCAATGTTGTGTCTGTAGTGACTGGGTACACAAGAGATGTAGTGTGTTACGCTGGCCAGCTTGCCAGAATGCACTCATAACTCGCTTGCGCTCGCCAGGGCAGTGATATGGGCTACAATAATCGTAGAACGATGTTCTTTCTTTCATAGAGTTCATGTTGTCACAGACAGATCAGTGGTGGTCTTTATTCTTGTCTGTGACACTTGGAAGTATTTAATACCATTGATAGAATATAAGATGCATTGTGTGAAGTTAAGGAGAAAGAGCGAGGTAGGCAGCGTAGTGGTAGTATGTGCGTGTGTATGTACGTTTGCCTCCCTCGCTCGGAGGAGTTTTCCCACGCTCCTGATTGACCGGCGGGCCTGGCGACGTCATAGGACGCTTGCTCTTCATGACGTAGTCGTCTGTGATTGGGTGCCGCTGCCTTTGTTAGTGCTGGGTGGGCTCCTGCCACGTTTCGCCTGCAGAGCTTGGCACAGCGTGCTTGGTCCTACATGTCCTTTACAATCTGTCCCCCCATATAACCCCCTGTACTTCTTTCTCTCTCTCTGAACTTCTTCGTTTTCATACTTCTCATCTTTATTCAATTACTTATCCCTTCTGGTTCTGCATACGACTTCCATAGTCGGCCAGTCCAGTCGTATTACCAGCACCAGCTCTCCATATATGTTTGCACTAGTTTTAGGGATTAGTAGAGTCATAGTCATATGGTAGCCTAGTGTTGGGGTGCTTCTAATTATTGAGCTGTTCTTTCCCATTATTTAATGCTAGACAGTGGAAGGTATCTTTGGTCGTTGTCTGAGTTATGTATGTGGCAAGTCAGAGCCTGTAAAACATCGACGAAGCTAGCTAGCCTGTAACCCTTGTGCATATTTTCCTTTGCGAGTGTAGCAGTATACAGGTGAAGGGCTTTTGCCTATACTTATCTGTATGCTTGCTACCTCATTTTTGTTGACCTTTGTGGAGCGCCAGGGCAAGACCAGATACTAGAGATCTGGACCCAGATTCACTAACGGTCGTACGATCCGAAAACTCCCTTACCGTTCCCTTACGTCTCAACGCTGGTATTCACGAAGCGTCGTAGCGGCCATCTTTGATCGTAGGAAGCCCCTAAAATCCCCTTTCGCAAAGGGTGGTCCAGACCACCCTTACATGAATTTGACCCGGATATAGGTACACAAATATCGATAACACAACCCGCGACCATAACAAATTCGTCTGCAGTATTATCCAATATAGCTCTTTATGACACACTAAGTCATTATTGAGGCAATAATAGCGCAATATGATTGTTAACTTGTGTTTACAACACCATTAACACCTTACGAGCGGCCTATGCGGTTTATTTATATGTACCGCCCAGCGGGGTGTTTTTAGCCAAAATAGGTCTGTTTACGTGATCATTTTCATGCCTAAATAAGACCCAGAACGTAAAACAAGTATCTATCCAGAGCTTTCGAATGACACCATAACGATCCTTTTATGATGGCTAGTTTTCTTGCAATAACCGTGCAACGCGAGTGCAAAAAGTATGTAATTAGGCACTTTCCCCATACAATTCCGTATATAGCGAGTGAGAGAGGGAGGGAGGAGGTGGGATTCGTGTCAGTAGGTTCGCCGCGGTGGTCTGGAGCAGTCATACGCTCGCTACTCTCCTGCCACCACTTGTCTCTCTCTCTCAGCAACATTACGTGCTGAAATTGCCACACGACCTATGTCGAGCGCCGCCACATAGTCCAGCTTTATTTAACTCGACTTATGTTGCTCGCCGCTAATTAAGGGTTAAGGCATTTAATACAAAGTATGAATATATTTGTATCCTTAATGTCTTATGACAGGCCGAATTAAGCTATGAATAGCCTACATATGCCAGCCTAGACCTAGTCAAGGTTAATTGATGCACAAATGCATGTGCTGCGACAACACGTAGCCTACCATTAGTAGATTTTAACCCTCATTTATTGCGGAAATGTTTTATTCCAACTCCCCACCACCTCTGAGTTAGATTAGGGTAACCTATTTCTCAACAAATTTTAAAGTATCACAGGAACAAAATGATGAAAAGAATGACCCTAGGCCTAGCCTAAAAAATGAATAAATAATAAACGCTGTGTGAATAATTTTGTTTAGCCTAGCCTAGGCTATAACCTAGGTTTATTTTGAAAACGTTAGGGCTATTTAGGCTACACAAGTTAGGCCTATGTATGGTATTTTGGTTAGGCTAGCAATGCCTAGCTGGGTTAGATTAGGGTAGCCTATTTCCTCAACAAATTTTAAAGTATCACAGGAAACAAAATATGAAAAGAATTACCCTAGGCATAGTCTAAACAAAAAATAATAGGCTAGCCTATATGGTGTTGAATATTTTTGTTTAGCCTAGCCTAGGATATAACCTAGGTTTATTTTGAAAACATTAGGGCTATTTAGGCTAGAAAAGTTAGGCCTACGTATAGTATTTTGGTTAGGCTAGCAATCCCTAGCTGGGTTAGATTAGGGTAGCCTATTTCCTCAACAAATTTGAAAGTATCAAAGGAAAAAAAATTATGAAAAGAATTACCCTAGGCATAGTCTAAACAAAAAATAATAGGCTAGCCTATATGGTGTTGTGAATATTTTTGTTTAGCCTAGCCTAGGCTATAACCTAGGTTTATTTTGAAAAAGTTAGGGCTATTTAGGCTAGACAAGTTAGGCCTATGTATGGTATTTTGGTTAGGCTAGCAATGCCTAGCTTGGTGTAGCCTAAGCATGGTAAAGTAGAAGCCTAGCAGGTTAAGATGGTGTTTGCAGACGTACCGTCCTCATTGTTAACTAGCTGTTATTAGTCCCATGCTGGTAATATATTTGATGATGGCAATAAGTCATGGGAGGTGAGGGGGACAAAGCCCCCCTCAACCTATCATTATTTCCCATGGCCATCTGTTGGATAATAGATTGAGGAGGCCTATGCTAGGCCTATTTTGAAAAGGTAGATAGGCCTTGAGGTGTTGTGAATACAACAAAATTATCCTAGCCTAGGCCTATTTTGAAAAATTAGGCCTAGGCTAAGTCTAGCATTTTGGCTTGGCTAGAACTGCCAGTGTAGGCATAGACATAGTAAAGTCTGGCATTTTGGTTTGGCTCGCCCTGTCTAGGTGTAGACAAGGTAAAGTAGAACAATATACTGTGGTTAAGGTATAAATAATACACTCCCAACTAACCTAACATAATTATGATTATCAATGATCAATCCGTCGAAAATCATTTAACTTGGGCCACTAACAGGCTTCCCTGTAGCCTAGCTAGGCTAATTTCTTATCATCAATTCACAAGATACTCTATTCTTCTTCCTGCTGGCTGTGGTGGATCGAATTAGCCATGCTAAACAATGACAAGCTCATAAATTAAAGTATATTAGGTTCTTCTTGGCGCTTCGATCATGTGGATGACATATTGTTTATTTACAAAGGCCAAGCGCCTGATTGGTCAAGAGAAGCCTCGGTGAAAATAACCGAAAGGGAGCCGTAAGGGAGCTCAACGATGCGTTCGTGAATACACCTTCCGCACTCCCTTAGGAACGATCGTAGGTTGCTGTACGACATCGCACGCTACGACCGTTAGTGGATCTGGGGTCCTGGACTTACCAAGAGAGCCTCCAAGTCACTTAACGTAACATAAGGGAAATCTGTTCAAGGGGAGACAGTAGGCTACGAGCATGCTTGCGCTCTGCCTAGTTTCCTAGTACCTTTTATGCCACTGCTAGACTTTATTAGTGAGGAAGACAGCATTGTGTTTATTAACTTTCATTGTGTATGCTTTAGGAATTATTCACGCCTTATTTTAGCCTTGGTTGATGCATAGTGCACAACCCAGTTTGGCTGTTACGTTGGCTAAGGAAGTAATGTTTCTGAGTGGTTATTATTAGTGCTGTCACAGAGTTGTTGCACTCCCTTGTTATATATATGTATCCTACTTATTTGTGTATTTAAGATACACGCTTTGGTGTCCTGCCCCTGCATTATTTCTGTTCTATAGTAACGAGCATCTTAGAGCATCAGACCTTTTCAGAAGATTCCTTATCTGATTGCTGTAGGACTAGACTTCCAGTGTTTTCATAGAGCATTGAAGAGTTTAGTGTTGAGTACAGACTCCCATTAAAGTTAACGTAAGCATTTATTCCTTTATTAAATCTTATATAGTTTATTCAAGCATTTTTATTACTTAACTTCTGAAGTGCGCATGGGGGGTATGAGACACTTCTGCCTGTGCGCATGTAATTGAGCTGTTTCCATCACTAAAATATTTATTTTACCATAAATAGCATTAAACATCATGACTATTTTACACTAACCCAAACGTCAACTCGGGTAGCAGAGTATTTGGGTGGCGGGATTTTTGCAAGGGCATTACAAGTATATTATTACTTCTAGTTGGCTCAGTTACATGTTGGGTCAAGAACCAGTCTTGTATTAATTCTAGACATTCATTTGATTCCATGTCTCCTGTATTATCTCCCTAATTTATTCTGCTAAATTTGAAATATCCTACAAAACAAACTTTACTAGACGGCAATTTCATTCCAAAGAATGTTAGCATCTATTCTACTTTGATTTGGTGGTCTGTATATTAGGCCAATTACAACACTGTCATGGCGGTCATTGATTTCTAACCATAAACTATAATTTGTCCTTTCTAATTTTATATCTGACCTAGTGCAGCAGTTTATCGAATTGGAGACATAAATGACTACACCTCTGCTTTTTCTCCCTTGACGATCTACGTTATACATAGTAAATCCGTATATTTGATATTCTGCAAATAAATATCGAGTTTCCGTGTTCATCCACGTTTCTGTAACCGTGATAATATCAATATTTTCAGTATCAACTATTGTGTTCAATTAATCTCTTTTATTCCGTAAACTTCTGATATTTGTGTGAGTTTCTTACCTAAATCTTTGTTCAATACCGCAATATCCTCGTTTCTAGTATGATGACCTGTATTGTTTCACCTTAGATTAAAACTAGGTCATATAGGCATACCATCGGTTAATTTGTTATTGTTATTGATACCTTCAGTATTTCTGGTATAATTACAATCCTGAGCCGGAAATATCATTCTAGTCCTATCTGATGAACCGGTACGATAATTAACCCTATCTAGGCACTTTTTATTATATTTGTAGGCTATACATTTAGCGAAACCCCGCGACCAAGCTATCTATTGGCCTAGCTAAATTTGCCACCCCTAGCCTAGAAAGATGAACCCCGTCCTGTGCATACAATTGGTTCTTACCATAGAATCATTGCAGTATTTGTCCAGCTTACAATTTATACCAATTGCCCTAGACAACCATTCCTTCCTGACCCCTCTCCTTGGCAAGATACTGTGTACCACAGGTAATGCCTCCCTTCCTCTTAACTTTATCTAACACCTCCCTGTATTGCCCAAAGCAGTTCTTCAGTCCTACCTTTACATACTGTACATCATTGCTCCCTGTACTGAGACAGATAATGGGGCTTTCTCCAATATCCTTCATGATGTCATTTTTTGTTAACACCTTCCCAACCCCGGCACCAGGCAGACAGACAAGCTTCCTAACATTAGTACAGGTAGACCTACCTAGGTGTCTGACCAATGAGTTGCCAACAATTAAGAATGACTTACCTTTCATTGTTGATGACATGGTGGCAGCTGCGGCAGAGATAGAGCACTCCTTTCGCAGCAGCAGTCTCAGTTGCAGGTATTCCTAGGGCAGCAGCAGTTGTAGGTGCTCCTGGGGGTGTAGCAGTTGCAGCGTTTCCTGAAGTACCGGCGACAGGTGCTCTTTCAGACCCACCCTTGTCCTGACTAGCCCCACCTTCTAATTCATCTTGCAAGTAAGCGAATGTGTTACTCACTCTCACTCCTACATTACTACATTGCTTTATGAGAGTGATTTTCCCATCCTGGTTCCCAGCCACCTTCCATGAATATAAAGACTTGGAATCACAAATTTCCCTGGGCCCCTTATTCGACTTGAACAAATCCTCTGTACTGAGTCACAAAGCAATATTGTCATCTCTTAGCAAGTTCACTTCCCTCTGACAGTTAACGTTATCCACCCTTAGAGTTCGAACCACCTTCCTTAGTTCAGCCATCTCTTTCATTACCTGTAGGATGAGTTGGTGAAGGTCAGGTGATGCTTTTTTCTCCAAACCTGCCATGACAATTTGTCCCAAGATTACCTAGAAAGCAAAACTAAACACACAATTTAACTAACAGTTTCTCAATAAGATAAACCTCTCGTAACACTTGCCACCACACTAATGGATAACAGAGTCGATCACTAAAGTCAGTAGCAGGTAAAAGGTCGTAATTCTAGGGAGGCTGGGCAATGACTACCAGATAGTAGATTCCTTCTACCAACTTATCCCAAGTTATGCCTAATGTTAAGATGTTTTGTGACCTCAATAAGCTTTTGAAAACAAACAAAAAATATGTGGGTAACCGAATTCTGCGCCACCCTGTATATGGCAGCACCTCACAGAGGTATGGAAGATCAATACCTGGGGCAGGATTTAACAAGGGAGAGGGAAGTGGGGATGGGGGAGGGGCGGAGTTTGACTGGGCGCAGGTCTTAACAAACACAGAGTTCGCGAATCATTATTCCTGCATATTCTTTCTAGCAATTCTTTCGTAGTAACATTTCTGGACTATTTTGCACTGATAACGGTGACTCCAGCTGCATGATATAATGTTACATAATATATATAAACATTTTTAAGTGAATACTGCCGCATTAGTATTGCCGATACAATAGATTACAGTGAATTAATGTGGCAGCATAGAGTACTAGGAATAAGACTATCTAGTATACTTACTCGGTGGTATTGCCATAGTTTCACAGTAACTCAGATGACGTCATATCCACAATGCGCACTGTAATTGGTTGCAGTTTCTGACCAATGACAGTGCATGGTATTACAAAGAACGGAACACAACTAACGCGTTGTAGCTTCATTAGAGCAGCAACCGTGACAGGCGGAGGTGGTGTCAATGATGTGAGCCAGTTTAACAGTTAGACCGTCCCTTGGTGGGACTCCATTGTAGCTGAACTGGTAAGTAGAACAAACCTTTAGAATATCCGAGGGTGCATTTCTCTTCTGTGTTCTGGCTATTAGTAGACGATGTTATTCAGATTAACAAGGGTATATGGGAGTCAGAGGGTTAATTGAGATAGTCTTTACTCATATAATTCCCACCAATCCTTCCTAAACTGCATATAATTGTCTAATGATAGCCAGAATAAACCGTTAAAATGTGTCATCATCTTCAAAGGGTTAACGATCACAAGCCGACTTAACCATCAACATTTCATTTATTGGACGTAGTTTGTAGGTATATACAATACAGTCAAAAGACTATTGTATATTGACAGTTTACTGGTTACCATTAAACAATTTTGTTCAGCTTACGAAGGATCTGCGGGCATCAAAACTCTCTCCCAATTAGTTCTCAGACTTCCCTTTACCCTTCCTTATCTTAATAAAATCATCTAATAATAGCCAGAATATAGTATGAACACCATCATAATCATTAAGGGGTACATTTTGCATATGTCTACATTATATATACCGGTATATCATGGCGGATCATCTGTAAAACGGATCTTTCTGTATAGTGTGGGATATTTTTCCGGCTGAAGATAAATTCAATCCCTGTGTTGCTTTGTTATCGATAGTTACCTGAACAATGTGAAACTACTGTTTATCCTACAATTACCAAGTTTTGATAATTATCAATATATTTCCACTATAATATCTTCGTTAATGCTGAGTAAATAAGCAGAGGACATTGTAGTTTACGGTCAGCTAAAAAGAAACTAACTATAGTAAAGATTTAATTTGCTGTAGTTACTCCTTATTGTTGGTTTATTTCCCAGTTGAAGGTAATTTGTAAGGTGGTCATCTTGATTACTCTGCTATTATGAATATTATATTGTAGCGAAATATGGTGTTAATTAAGATTATTGGCAGAGTTATGGCACAAGCACAGAGCTTAATTCATATTACACCATTGGATATCCAGAAATGAGGAACTGCTAAAGGATTTAATGTAAACGACTGTAAATACCAACACTTTTGCTGAACTTCATTATTAACCCCTTCAGCAAGATGTTTACCTTTACCTTTGTTAACCTTTGATTCTGGCTACAAGTAAACGATTCTATGCACATAAAGTAAGTACCCTGAGGGCTTTTGAGCTCGTATGTACCCCATTGGGTACCATAGGAATATAGAAAACTGAAAACAATCATATAATAGTAACCAGAATATGAGCAAACAATGCCTCATCGTGCTAAATGGGTCACTGTCATTTAAGTATTCTCCTTATTATTATATTATTAACTATTAAAGTTGAATCTGTTTTGTGTTGTCGTTGTTACATCTACGTACGTTATCCTACTCTATTGCACTGATAGGCATGATCATCGTTGCTTTAATTTATTGATAGCTGTCGTAGATTCTCTGTACATTGCTTCAATATATTCGTTTTGGTTTATGCGGGCGAGAAATTAACTTATTCCCATGTATATTACTGCTATTATGCTATATATATATATATATATATATATATATATATATATATATATATATATATATATATATATATATATATCAGTAGTAGGTTGGCCGCTAGGGTACCGGATCTTGAGAATAAATACGATGACGAGAGCAAACATCAACTCCATTTTCATTGTTTATTAATTAAGCTTTTGACAATATTTCGAACAACTCTGTTCATCATCAGGTGAAACACCTGGGGGAAAAGTATCCGAACAGGTCAATATTTAACGAAAATGCCTTTTTCAGCAGTAAGGAATCACTCTTTAGAATTGGACCACAGATTTAATGAAAAAGATTTTAAGATATTGGCTAAATTCAGAAACAAGAACGATACTTTCATTGGGGAGAAATATTTCATAGACAAACTAAAACCGAACCTAAACTCAGTGCTCAGGTAGTTGATAGCTTGGTGCTTTAGGATCCCTTGCTATATATAATGTCTATAGTCAGTTAATCTAGTTAGTTCTCCCGGAATAGTCGTAAGGTGCAGGTCGAAATGGTTTGTTGCATGTTATTTTATATTTTATATTACATGTTCAGGTTTATGAAGTTAGGATTATGTAATATTCTTGTAAATCTTGTTATTGTTTTAAATTATTAACTTATAGTCTAGCAGTTTTAAGTAAAGTAGTATGTAGAATTGTCACATTAAACTTGTTTAAATAGATCCATATATTAAATACAAAGTGTTATCAGATATCATGTTTGTTTTCTAGGATCGTTGGTGTTTCACCTGATGATGAACAGAGTTGTTCGAAATATTGTCAAAATCTTAATTAATAAGCAATGAAAATGGAGTTGATGTTTGCTCTCGTCATCTTATTTATTCTATATATATATATATATATATATATAGTCAAATATGTAACTAATTGTGAATACCTTGCCATTAATATAATACAGGGACATACCACTTTCCCATTAATGATATATTATCATCTGTTAATGGAGTATATTATTCGCTAGGTTAAAAACCTAGCGAATAAATGAAGGTACTCCTACTTTTAACACTTTGCTTTTGCCATTTTGAGGTATGTATTTCAGCGTGTTCCTTAGGCAAACAAATACGCCTTCCCAGACGTTACTCCTGTACTGTACTTTACTGTATAAATGGCCACCCTGACCCCATTCCAGCTCAATGTTGACATTTTTCAATAGATGAATTTTCCGGCTGCAGGCCAATATTTTTAAAGTAACAGGTTCGCTATCGCTCGTCCAGAAACTATTCGAAACCTGAATCGGTAGAAGCGTCTTATTAACCCAAAATTAATGGTGTAAACAGTCTTAAAATGTCCAAACTAATGAAGGAAAACGGGGAAATTAAAAAATAGATCTCCCTCGGACGTAATATCGTTAATCCGTTTCCGTTGGTGAAAATTCTTCCCGCCAGATTATATTAATAATGTAAGGTAGTGCTAATACGTCATGTATCAGCGGTCATTACGTTTGGCTCGCTCTGTGTAGTATTAATGTCCTTCAGATGTTGAATAGGGTGGGTAAGTGTAGGAACATTTGTTTACATCTCATTCGAAATGAAACAATCGTCTTTAGATATAGCTGATAACAATTATTGGACAAAATGTACTTGGAGTAGAAACATCACATATTTGGTCGACTGTACAAGAGATTTTTCGTACAGTTGTGTAGATGTACAACATTATATTAATTGTGTAATATAAATGTAGAAAATATTATCAATATGATTATAACTTCTGTCAACAGCTCTACCTATCCGCGTGATGTCGGTATATGACCCAAACACTATCTGTATTGTTCATTTTCTGTGGTACATCAACTTTTCTCTCTTGGCTTCTTGTACTCAATATATTCTTAGTTATTTACTATAGCGTTAATTTTACGGATATATTATTAGTTATATACTGTACCGTTAATTATACCAATATAATTTTACTTATTTACCGTTGCCGTATATATCCCAATATATTATAAGTTGTTTACCGTTACCGTTAATGTTACGGATATATCTTGTGTAGTTTACCGTTACCGTACAGATTACGGATCTATATTTTGTTATTTTCCCTTTCCGTAAATATTACCGATATATAATTAGGTATTTACCGTTACGTTTAATTATATGGATATATTGTTAGTGATTTACCGTTACCGTTAATATACGGATATATTATTATTTACAGTTACCGTTAATATGCACGGATATATTATTAGTTATTTACCATTAATGTATATATAAACAATTAGTTATTTACCGTTACCGTATTTGTATCGATATAAATTATTTATTTACCGTTACCCTTAATGATACGGCTATATCATAAGTTATTTACTGTTACTGTTACCGTTAATTATACGTATATATGATTAGTTATTTACCGATACCCTTAATGATACAGATATATGATTAGTTATTAACCGATACCGTTATTTATAAGGATATATTATGAGATATTTACCCCTTCCATTAATGTTACCGATATGCGATATATAATGAGTTATTTACCGCTGCCGTATTTTAACCGGTGTATTATTAGTAGTTTAGCATTAATTCTACGGAAATATTATTATTTATTTAACCTTTCTGTTAATTTTACCGATATATAATTATTTATTTACCGTTACCGTTACTGATACGAAAATAATGTTAGTGTTTTATCGATACGTAAATTATATGTACATATTATTCGTTAGTTACCGTTACCGTTAATCTTATATATATATTATTAGTTATTCACCTGTTACCGTCTAGTATACAGATATATTATTAGTTAATCACCGTTACCGTCTATTATTCAGATATAATACTAGTTATTCACCTGTTACCGTCTATTATGCAGACAGATTATTAGTTATTCACCTGTTACCGTCTATTATACAGATACATTATTAGTTTTTCACCTGTTACTGTCCATTATACAGATACATTATTAGTTGTTCACCTGTTAGCGTCTATTGTACATAATATATTATTAGTTATTCACCTGTTACCGTCTATTATACATAATATATTATTAGTTATTCACCTGTTACCGTCTATTAAGCAGATATATTATTAGTTATTCACCTGCTACCATCTATCATACAGATATATTATTAGTTATTCACCTGCTACCGTCTATTATAGATATAGTATTAAATGTTCACCTGTTACCGTCTATTATACAGATATAGTATTAGTTATTCACCTGTTACCGTCTATTATACATAATATATTATTAGTTATTCACCTGTTACCGTTTATTATACATAATATATTATTAGTTATTCACCTGTTACCGTCTATTATACATAATATATTATTAGTTATTCACCTGTTACCGTCTATTATACATAATATATTATTAGTTATTCACCTGTTACCGTCTATTATACATAATATATTATTAGTTATTCACCTGTTACCGTCTATTATACATAATATATTATTAGTTATTCACCTGTTACCGTATATTATACATAATATATAATTAGTTATTCACCTGTTACCGTCTATTAAGCATATATATAATTAGTTATTCACCTGTTACCATCTATCATACAGATATATTATTAGTTATTCACCTGTTACCGTCTATTATCCGATAGCTCAGTTGGAATGGTTTCACATGCTAAGATTGGTAAGCAGGATTCGAAACTGCGTAATAAATCGTAGGCTTGTGCAACTTTCTTTAACTGTCTTCGTGGTGCAATGCATAAGTGTGTTGATTTTCGGTGTGAGCGTCCTGGGTTCGAATCCCCGGACTGCCACTTGTGTTTGTTGGTTTCATTAATCGAGTTTAGGAGTAAAGTTGGTTAGTGGAGAGAATTAACATAATAATTATTCTGGTTCAATAGTAGTTTATCGAGAGGCCTTCCTTAGGGTTAAGTGCCCCATTAATTACTATTTCCATTCACATATATGCATAGCCTCCGATAGCGCAGTTGGAATGGTTGTACATGCTAAGATTGGTATGCAGGATTCGAAACTGCATAATAAATCGTAGGCTTGTGCAACATTCTTTAACTGTCTTCGTGGTGCAATGCAAAAGTGTGTTGATTTTTAGTGTGAGCGTCCTGGGTTCGAATCCCCGGACTGCCACATGTGTTTGGTGGTTTCATTAATCGAGTTTAGGAGTAAAGTTGGTTAGTGGAGAGAACATAATAATTATTCTGGTTCAGTAGGAGTTTATCGATAGGCCTTCCTTAGGGTTAAGTGCCCCATTAGCTACTATTTCCATTCACATAATTATATGCATAGCCTCCAATAGCGCAGTTGGAATGGTTGTACAGTCGCGCTAATAAGTGAATTCTCAGCACCAAGTATGTTTTTATCAATATTTGGTATCAGCAATATAATGCTTCCTTTCTTCATATCGAGGGAAATATACAAACATGTCCCTATACTTACCCACCCTATTCAACATCTGACAGACATAAATACAACACAGAGCAAGCTAAACGTAATGACAGCTGGGACATGACTTATTAGCGCGACTGTACATGCTAAGATTGGTATGCAGGATTCGAAACTGCATAATAAATCGTAGGCTTGTGCAACATTCTTTAACTGTCTTAGTGGTGCAATGCATAAGTGTGTTGATCATCGGTGTGAGCGTCCTGGGTTCGAATCCCCGGACTGCCACATGTGTTTGTTGGTTTCATTAATCGAGTTTAGGAGTAAAGTTGGTTATTGGAGAGAACATAATAATTAGTTATTCAACTGTTACCGTCTATTATACAGATATATTATTAGTTATTCACCGTTACCATCTATTATACAGATATATTATTACTTATTCACCTGTTACCGTCTATTATACAGATATATTATTAGTTATTCACCGTTACCATCTATTATACAGATATATTATTAGTTATTCACCGTTACCGTCTATTATACAGATATATTATTACTTATTCACCTGTTACCGTCTATTATACAGATACATTATTATTTATTCTCCGTTACCGTCTATTATACAGATATATTATTTATTCACCTGTTACCGTCTATTATACAGATATATTATTAGTTATTCACCTGTTACCGTCTATTATACAGATATATTATTAGTTATTCACCTGTTACCGTCTATTATACAGATACATTATTATTTATTCTCCGTTACCGTCTATTATACAGATATATTATTAGTTATTCACCTGTTACCGTCTATTATACAGATATATTATTAGTTATTCACCTGTTACCGTCTATTATACAGATATATTATTAGTTATTCACCTGTTACCGTCTATTATACAGATATATTATTAGTTATTCAACTGTTACCGTCTATTATACAGATACATTATTAATTATTCACCGTTACCGTCTATTATACAGATACATTATTAGTTATTCACCTGTTACCGTCTATTATACAGATACATTATTAGTTATTCACCTGTTACCATCTATTATACAGATATATTATTAGTTATTCACCTGTTACCGTCTATTATACAGATACATTATTAGTTATTCACCTGTTACCGTCTATTATACAGATACATTATTAGTTATTCACCGTTACCGTTAATCTTGAAGATATTGTATTAGTTATTTATTGTTACTGGTAATTTATGGATAAGTAACACACCACCACAACAACATTGCTTGTCCTGTACCCAACCCTATACCTCCTTCAACTCTTCCACCTTCAACCACGGTAAAAGCTCTGTCAAAGATCTTTCGCATACCTACCGTGTGCCACTCACCTGTCATGTTGTCACACGCCTGACATCTGCCACACACCCGCAATTTGTCACTCATTTGCCATTTGCAACACACCTGCCATATATCACTCACCTACCATTTGTCAGTCACCTGTCTGCCACACAACTGAAATTTGTCACATACCTGTCATTTGTCTTGTTAAAGACACAATATTGATTCTAATTACTATATGTGTACATTAGCTAGTGATACATGTCCACTGGTTTGTGTATAGTATAACAGGCATCATTTATCTCTTCCATAATGCATGTGAGTGTTTCCTTGTTTGATCTCTTGTGCATGTGTGTGTCTTGTGCTTTCATTATATGCTTAACCCATTAGAGGGCACTCATAGACATACTATTGATATCAACAAATCTTTTTAGTATGTTAACACTCAAAGAGCGGGTGTAGTAGGGTCATTTGCTTGGAATCCGTGACCATTTTGGTCCTACCTTTTTCTCTCGACGGATTTGACAACCTGAACCATTTTAAAGGAAACTTAGCTCCTATGCCCCTCTGAAAAATGACGGCTAACTCTGCTAGAGCCCAATATTCAAAATGGCCGCCAACGCCATCTTGAAAAACATGAAATGTAATATCTCTGGCATCAGATGAACTACAAGGACGAATGAGGTGTCCTTTTTCACTAATTCTGGCATTACAAATCCAATGGAGTGGTTACTGTATTGTATTGTTATTGTATTGTTATTGTATTGTATTATACTAATTGTACATACTAATCTGCCACTTCACTGTCACTACATGATTCACTGTATGAGCCACTATCAGAATCACTGTCCTCACTTTCGCTGCTATCATCACTGTTGTTCTCTGCCTGCGGATTTGTAGGTAGTGGTATGGATGGAGGAAGTTGGGGCTGGGTTGAATGGACAGGCAGACATAGGCCATTTACAAGATGCCATCCATGGCCGATCGGTGAGGGGTGACTTTGAAGCTGGTAATGCTTTTGCAAATATGCAAGATAGTTTGCACGCTCCAAGTGTGGACGGAGACTGTCCAAGCCAGGCACAAGTCGGATAGTGCTTTTTTCTTCTGAGCTCTCCACTTCGCTGCCCTCGCATCTCCCAGGGTCTTGCTTTTGGTATCACCATAGACATATCGAATGACATACCGCTCCAAATCACTGATGACCTGTTCTGTGAATAGGAGCTGTGTACCACATGCTGCTAGCAGGTAGTGTGCCTCTTTAGACTTCTCTAGACGATCTGCGATGAGCTTCTTGCTTGCTCCATAGAAGCCAGAGTTGTGGTCACACCCAGTGAGGACATGAAGTGGTATGATGGATGCAGCCATTGCCTCACTGCACAAACATCGGGCATCGATAAGCTGACGTTTGCGTTTCACACACAGGTGTTACGACTGGGGTTCAAATATATCAGGGCTCTTATTCATTGGACTAGTAATGGCATAAATGTTACAACGAAAAGCGCTAGCTCCAACCTCTGATGTATATTCCCAGTGAACAAAGAACACAAATACTCTACAGAGTTCTATATGCAATAATAGGCTATCAAACTCTCAATAAATGTGCGTGTACTCTAGGCTTAATGTTATGTGAAAACAGCCTATTACTACCTATAACCGAAGGTGCTTGGTTATGGTATGCAAAGTAAGGTGTTAAGAGAAGTTACAGCTTACGTTACTTTAATCAATAAATGTCAGGCACTCCTGCATGAAAGAAAGTGCACTAAAGTCCTTCAACACTAACAAGGAATCTTCTTTAAATGTTAGATGCTATAAAGATGCTCGTATCGGAAATGGAACCCAAAAAGGCAGGCAGCGGAACAATGCTCGTGCAGGCTATGCACACAAAAAGGCAGAATATATAATGCCGTCGGAGCCAAGAATATCCTAAACACAACAACAATAATAATAATCGCCACGACAATGCAGTATTCCTATCAACAAAAAGAGCCTAAGTCGTTTGTGTCTCAATACATCAAACTAGGCTGCGAAATGTTTGTGTAATCATAAATGGGTATGCATAAAAGGAGTAATTGGTTTAATATACTTAATGTCTACTATGATTGATAAAGTCTAGCTAGAGTCAATGATACGAAATACTGGTGCGCATGGCATGCGCAAGTCTGTGCGTCAAATATTACGTTATAGGGAAGGGTAGCTCTCTTGAGAAACCTTAATACCGAAGTATTAAGCGTTCTCCTGGCGTACCTCAAAGACAAACAATCGAGACTAGAACAGTGCAGAATGGTATAGGCAAAAAGCCCTCATTCGTGCATGCTCTATTCTCAATGGCACACAGACTAGAATTTACTCAATCAACTCCAGTTCTCAGGTATGTCGTGCAGCTTTTAACTAAAGCCAGCACTCATAGGAAACAATACCTTATAATATCAGACTCCTAGTCTAGCATTATCTAATCCAGCAGAACACTAATAATTAAAGGAAGCGGCAATATGAAAGCCAACCAATGCTTCGTGATCCACTTATCTTAACAACTAACATACATAGGTTATATCAGACCTTAACGCACAATACAACTGGCCAGCATGAAGCTGATTTTGCAGAGTTAACCAGAGGGGGTATAATATTAATAAAAGGTGGTGAAGGATATGGAAAATGAGAGAGATAGGCAGAGGAAAAGATTCTCAGGTGCGAGCGGGGTACAGGTAGCAAGGGAAACAGATGGGTGCGTTCTAGAAACCAGATCTGAAGGAGAGAATGGCGAGGAACTGTATATATACTCGCACCAGCTCGAGCCGCGTGGGAAAAAAGCGGTTACAAGTCCTCTAGCCACTAGCAAGAGCTTGCAGCATGGTAAGGACCTCTCTCCACCAACCCCCGCGAGGCAGCCAGCCGTGACGTCATCGAGCGGGACAAAAACACTGCGCGCTCCCTCTCACTCTGTTCTACTCTCTCTCTCTCTCTCCCAGATCCCATCATTACTAGTTAATGATAAAACATATACTTTACAATTAAATATATAAAGCCTTGACATGGGTGAAAACAAAGAGCCTTTCTGGACTGCCCATGACACAAGCTTTCATATGAAATAAAGCACACTCTAATACACAAACTGTAGCCCCATCCACTGCCCTGGCGATCCTAGCGAGTCACTGTAGGACAAGCCATGCGGTTCTAACGGAGTGGTTAACGTCACACACCCCCCAAGATTTTTCTCAGAGGCCCCAAGGCTCACAAAAATCTGATGGTTAGAACCCATGCTATATCTCCACTTCCCATCACCCAGCGGCAGTAAAATATCTGGCACAGTTCTTCAACAAAACATTTTTCAAAATTATAACCCTCCCCAACACCATAGGTTAAATTATATGTAGTTATGCTCCTCAAGAGCGAGCATCTCTAGCCCAGCATTCTGAGAGGAGTGCAACTCAGAATTACTGCTATAACATACTATAAAAATTCAACTATCAAAGAAAGAGTTTTTATTTGATTTTTATGTTTATAATTTGTTTATTTCGGCTGCACTATAGGGGCAAGCCTAGTTTTTTCTTCTATAACAAACGCTCAACTCCTGCTTTACGACCCAATACGCTGGGCTACAACCACGAGCCAACAAGCACCAAGCGCAAAATACTATTCAAACTAAAGCAGGAGGCTACCCGTGTGTCAATCTACCCAGGATCATATACCCTTGAACGACCATCTGCAACCACGTTGTCACAACCGGCAATATGGCGTATGTCCAGGTTATATACCAATAACCTTAGTGACCACCGGGTCAGCCTCATATTCCGATTGTGAAACTGGTCCAAGAACTTGAGAGGGTGATGATCTGGGTAAAACTACAACGACCGGACCATAGGCTGGAACACAGACCTCGAAATGCCTCAGAGCAAGTACAACCGCCAGCAGCTCCTCCTTGACAACAGAGCAGCTCCCCTGGGCCGAATTGTACTTCTCCGAGCAGAAACTAACAGGATGCTCCAGCCCATCATCGTCCTTTTCCACAAGGACGGCACCAGCCCCCAGACCACTAGCCTCCGTTGCTAGTTGGAAAGGTAGGCTAAAGTCAGGGGCCCTGAGGATCGGGTGAGTGCACAACAGGTGTTTTACTTCCCTAAACACCTTCTCACACTCAGGCGCCCATTTGAACTTCTTATCCTTCCAGTTATCCTCCACCTGAGCTTGACTGTCCCGTTCTCCTTCTCCACCTTGACTGCTAAACGTCATCACAGGCACAGTGAGAGGCTCAGGGGGGTGCCTCCCATACTCCTTCATGGGATTAACATGACATAACTGATTGTGCTTCCGTCTGTCTGGAGTGGCTACCAAGTAATCCAGGTCTGATAGCTCCTCCACCACCCTATAAGGACCAGCGTACTTCGCGGATAAGGGGTGACCTACAAGGGGCAGTAGAATCAACACCTCCTGACCCACGTGAAACTCCCTGAGTTCAACCTTGAGGTCGTACCTGTCCTTCCTGAGGGCCTGAGAGCTAGTCAAATTACGGCCAGCCAACTCCAGACTACACAACATCCATTCTCGACTGTTGAGGACACAATTGAGCATAGAACAAGGTTTTTCTGCGCCCTCCCATACTTCTTCAACCATATGGAGAGGCCCTCTGACACGATGTCCAAAGACGAGCTCATTAGGGCTGAATCCCAAACTCTCCCCAGGTACCTCCCACACAGCAAACAAAACACATGGCAGGCCAAGATCCCAATCCCTCCCACTCTCAAAGCAACAACAACGAAGCACAGATTTCAAGGCTGAGTGCCATCGCTCTAACACACCCTGGCTCTCCGGATGATATGCAGATGACACAACCCTAACAATCCCATGCTGCGGCATTGCTTGTACAAAGAGGCTAGAAGTGAAGTTGGGTCCCCGGACTGACTGAATCCCCTGCGGGTAACCATACCGGGAAAAATACACTAGCAAGCTTCGGACCACCGTTTTCGCCGACCCATTTCTCATAGGGTACGCGTCAGGGTACCTTGTTGCTACATCTCCCGACTGTGCATCACTGTCCTCCTTCAACTCTTTCGTCTTTTTAAGCCCATCCTCTGCCCCTTCAGGAACAGTTACTGGGTCCTCTCCAGACTCGAAATGTGGTCCTAATAATGAGTTCCCGAGAAGGTCCGTTGACACTAAACTCTCAACCGCATCAACTTTCAACCCCTTCTCGGTACCCTTCCTCCGCTGATCTAAAGATTGTTGACCAGAATGTGACTCCCTGGATGCAGAATCTCCGGTGACAACACACTCCATAGGCTGCCCCGGACACTTCCCAACCCACTCCTGCTCCTCCCTACTCACGTCGGCCGGCTTCTCGACAACGACTAAGGGTGGAGCCTCAGAAGTAGGCCCCGCAAAGTCGTTGCCAAGAAGGAGGTCGACGCCCCCAACAGGTAACTTCTCCACAATTCCTACATCCAGGTCACGAGTCACACCATCAACTTCCACCTTCATTCTTACAAGCGGGTATGACCTTGTCGCATTAACTCCCTGAACCACAACCACCCGTGCCGTATTGACAGGTTTACCAGTGAAATTTCTCAACAGTGTTTGCGATGCCCCAGTGTCACGCAAAATTCTCACCTCATGTCTTCTACCCCCCCACTCCACACAACCGAGTCCCCTGTGGTCACTAAAGGCATCACGGACAGGGAATAAGCCTTCCGGATCCTTCTGCACTGGCAGTGTATTTACCTCGGAAGAAATGCCTCTAACAAACTCCGATGTCCTCTTGAACACTCCAATGCCGTGAGCAAAAGACACGGCTGCCGGAGGAGGTCGACTAGGGCACTCATTTGCCTTATGACCCTCCTGGTGGCACCTAAAACACATAAATTTCGGTTTCGGCTTATACTGTGATGTAAAAGGCCCCTGACTTTTCACATACGGTGTGGTGGTAGGTTTGGCTTCAGTTTTAGTTTCATTGCTCTTTGGTTTAAATGTGTCATTGCTACGGGGAGGGGGAGGATAACGGTCCCTAGCACTTGCATCGTACTTCTGTGAGGACCCGCAACCCCGAATCAACGACAGCCGTAGATCAGCCATTTCTGCTGCTTCTACTAGAGTTCTTGGGTTTTTCTCCTTTAAGTTCAAAGTTAGATCACCGCCCGTGCTCTTAACCCTCTCCGACATATGACGCGATTTTGAGCCTATTGGGGATACTTTATAGCCTTTGTTACCATCAGGGGTATTTAGAAACCTTTTGTTTAGTTACTTCAACCTCTGCAGTTGTCATTGAGTTAGCTGTGGGCAGAAAACTAATTTTGGAGTGGTAATTATTAGAGTGAGAGAACTCTATTTCTTATTGCTAATCTGGCAACCTCTGTGTCATATGTGCGTGAAAGGGTTAAAGAACTGCTCCAACATCATTAACTGCTTAACTCCATCAAACGTTGTTACCTTCTCAGATCGGAGCCAGTTCCCCATAGCATCGGACAAGTCCCGGGCGTGTTCCAAAAAGGTGCTATCTCTTCCCTTGGTTACACCCCGGAACTTCAAACGGTACGTTTCTGGTTGCAGTTCGTAAGCCCTCAGGACAGCCTCCTTGAGATCCTCGTACACAATACATAACTCCAAAGGTAACGCATCGTAGGATTTAAGACCCTTGCCTATTAATCTAGAGGATACAAGTGCTGCCCATTTATTCTCTGGCCACTGGTGTTCCTGGCACTTCTTCTCAAAGCGTGTGAAAAATTCTGTTACACCACTCTCATCAAACACCGGAATCAGTTTCAATAAGTGCGAGAGAGACTGCTCATGAACACGGATACCAGCCCCAAGTCGCTGTCCCGTTGCCTCTACTCGCGACTTCTCTACGTCCATGTCCATGGCGGCACAGTACCTAGTTGACTCTAAGTCAGCTTGGATTTTTGCTAGCTCTATGTGCTGCTGACTGATAGTTTTTCTCTCTTCTATCTTGGCTCTCTCATCTATCTTGGCTAATTCTAATTGCTGCTGATGCTGAAGCTGAAGCTCACATACCCTGATAGCCTTTCTCTCTTCGATCTTAGCTAATTCGAGCTGAAGCAATAATTCTGGAGATAACCCTTGAGGAGGTGAAGGTGCTACAATGTTTGAAATTACCGGTGGTCCCCCCAGGGGCAACCCCCCCTGCCAGTCACCACCCACCTGTGGAAGCGTACCCGGGGTCAGCAAACCACTGGGATGGCTGGGAGTCGAGTGTAGGGGAAGCATGGCCGAAGGGCTCTGAGCACTCAACCCATCCCGCTCACCAGTCACCCTGCCCAGTACACACATTATCAAGTTATCCTTGGTCATGCTGCTAGTAACCGCATGACCGATAGCTGTGGCCAGGCATTGAAGACCGTACCGATCCATACCCTCCAACCGCTCGGCAGTAACAGGCCATTGCAAAAATATCCTAGCATCCTCCTCACAGTTCACCCGATTAACCCTTTCATCATGCTGCTGTTCCTCAGTTTCGACATTACGTACTGTGTCTCCATTCTCCTCTGCTACGGTATAAGACATGATGCTCACAAAAATTTCTCACCACAATATTCAGAAAAGAAGCACCCCAAACTCTTATACCTCGATATACACACAAAAATTCTCGGAAATACTCAAGGGCTATACTATGTTGCAAAAAATATATATTCTTGCTGATCCCCGCAAAATATTCTCCAAAACAACAAATGTTCCCTGCTAATAAATGTAGGTTCACCAAATCCTAGGTAAGGTCGCCATTTGTTACGACTGGGGTTCAAATATATCAGGGCTCTTATTCATTGGACTAGTAATGGCATAAATGTTACAACGGAAAGCGCTAGCTCCAACCTCTGATGTATATTTCCAGTGAACAAAGAACACAAATACTCTACAGAGTTCTATATGCAATAATAGGCTATCAAACTCTCAATAAATGTGGTTGTACTCTAGGCTTAATGTTATGTGAAAACAGCCTATTACTACCTATAACCGAAGGTGCTTGGTTATGGTATGCAAAGTAAGGTGGTAAGAGAAGTTACAGCTTACGTTACTTTAATCAATAAATGTCAGGCACTCCTGCATGAAAGAAAGTGCACTAAAGTCCTTCAACACTAACAAGGAATCTTCTTTAAATGTTAGATGCTATAAAGATGCTCGTATCGGAAATGAAACCCAAAAAGGCAGGCAGCGGAACAATGCTCGTGCAGGCTATGCACACATAAAGGCAGAATATATAATGCCGTCGGAGCCAAGAATATCCTAAACACAACAACAATAATAATAATCGCCACGACAATGCAGTATTCCTATCAACAAAAAGAGCCTAAGTCGTTTGTGTCTCAATACATCAAACTAGGCTGCGAAATGCTTGTGTAATCATAAATGGGTATGCATAAAAAGAGTAATTGGTTTAATATACTTAATGTCTACTATGATTGATAAAGTCTAGCTAGAGTCAATGATACGATATACTGGTGTGCATGACATGCCGCATAGCCTAGTGCAAATCTCAAGTCTGTGCGTCAAATATTACGTTATAGGAAAGGTAGCTCTCTTGAGAAACCTTAATACCGAAGTAATAAGCGTTCTCCTGGCGTACCTCAAAGACAAACAATCGAGACTAGAACAGTGCAGAATGGTATAGGCAAAAAGCCTCATTCGTGCATGCTCTATTCTCAATGGCACACAGACTAGAATTTACTCAATCAACTCCAGTTCTCAGGTATGTCGTGCAGCTTTTAACTAAAGCCAGCACTCATAGGAAACAATACCTTATAATATCAGACTCCTAGTCTAGCATTATCTAATCCAGCAGAACACTAATAATTAAAGGAAGCGGCAATATGAAAGCCAACCAATGCTTCGTGATCCACTTATCTTAACAACTAACATACATAGGTTATATCAGACCTTAACGCACAATACAACTGGCCAGCATGAAGCTGATTTTGCAGAGTTAACCAGAGGGGGTATAATATTAATAAAAGGTGGTGAAAGATATGGAAAATGAGAGAGATAACATAAGAACATAAGAACATAAGAAAATGGGAGTCTGCAGAAAGCCGATTGGCCTAAGCAAGGCAGATCCCTGTCCCACACAATTCATTACAAAGCCCAATTATAGGCTTCACACTCTAATACCCTGAGGATCATCTTACCAAAACGGTTAGAGATTAACGCAGGGTTATGGAGGTCTGCAGAGCGCTGATTGGCCCAACCCGGCTGATCCCCCTTCACACCTAACCCTTCTCGTCCATATGCTTATCCAATTTTATCTTAAAGCTCCCTACAGTTTTAGATCCCACTATAGCTCTTGGTAGTCCATTCCACCCGTCTACAACTCTGTTACCAAACCAATACTTGCCTATATCTTTTCTGAAACGAAATTTATCTAATTTGAAACCATTGGTACGAGTTCTTTCGCTATCAGAGCTTTAGTACATTTGCCATGTCCCCTTTGTTAATCCCACTAACCCACTTGAACACCTCTATCATATCCCCTCTAACTCTGCGTCCTCTAACGAATGTAAACCTAATTCTTCAACCTTTCTTCATACGAAGATTTCTAATATTATGGATCATTTTGTCATTCTACGCTGTACTCTCTCCAATGAATCTATGTCCATTCTGTAATAAGGACACCAAAATTGGACAGCATAATCCATATGGGTCTCACTAATGACAAGTAAAGTTTTTAAGATAACATCAGCAGTTCTGTTACTCACACTCCTAGAGATGACCCGAAAATCCTGTTTGCCTTATACGAACGCTTATACACTGTTTTCTAGGCTTCAAATCATTGCTAACAAACACACCTAGATCTTTCTCGCAGTCTGAATTTTCTAATTCTAAATTAGCTAGTTATATTTAACATTTGTTTGCATCTTCCCTATCTTTAATACCTTGCATTTGTCAATGTTAAACTTCATCTGCCAATTTACTGACCATTCATGTAAGGTATCTAGATCCCTTTGGAGGCACTCTATATCGCTATCTGAATCAATTGATCTCCCTATTTTAGTATCGTCTGCGAATTTACTTATCCTACTAGTTATACCTAAATCTAGGTCATTTATGTATATAAGAAACAACAGGGGACCTAATACCGATCCCTGGGGGACACCACTTTTGACTGCTCCCCATTCTGACTTCGTACCATTTATGCTGACTCTCTGCTTCCTACCAATTAGCCATGACCTAATCCATCCTAACAACGCCCCACCTATTCCATGTGCCTCAACCTTTCTCATCAATCTCTCATGAGGGACTCTGTCGAAAGCTTTACTGAAATCTAAATAATAATGATTGACTTGTCATTATCTACTGCTTCATATACCTCTGAGAAAAAACTAAGCAAATTAGTAAGGCAAGACCGTCCCTGAGTGAATCCATGCTGAGAAGAATTGATTAAGTTAATGTTTCTAAGTGGTTTCTCATTTTCCTAGCAATAACTCTAGTAGTTTTCCTATGATTGAAGTGAGACTAATGGGACGGTAATTGGATGCTATTGATTTATCACCTTTTTTGAAGATCGGAACTACATTTGCAAGCTTCCAAGCTTCTGGAACTATACCTGTTTCTAATGACTTGTTAAATAGAAATGTTAATGGATAACTTAACTCATCTCTGCATTATTTTAATACTCTAGCATATACCTCATCAGGACCAGGCGATTTATGAGGTTTCAGTCTGTCAATTTCCTTAACCACATCATTTCTACTTATAGTAACCGTACTTAACCTATTTTCTATACTATCGCTGTATACCTTACGGACTTCTGGAAACTGTGCCAAATTTTCATTAGTGAAAACGGAAAGAAATTGACTATTTAATGTACTGCACATTTCTAAATCACTTTCTGTCAATTTTCCTATCGAAGTTTTAAGGGGACCAATTACATCTCTAACCTTGGATTTATATAGTTGGTAAAAAGCTTTAGGATTAGATAGGCAGAGGAAAAGATTCTCAGGTGCGAGCGGGGTACAGGTAGCAAGGGAAACAGATGGGTGCGTTCTAGAAACCAGATCTGAGGGAGAGAGTGGCGAGGAACTGTATATATACTCGCACCAGCTCGAGCCGCGTGGGAAAAAAGCGGTTACAAGTCCTCTAGCCACTAGCAAGAGCTTGCAGCATGGTAAGGACCTCTCTCCACCAACCCCCGCGAGGCAGCCAGCCGTGACGTCATCGAGCGGGACAAAAACACTGCGCGCTCCCTCTCACTCTGTTCTACTCTCTCTCTCTCTCCCAGATCCCATCATTACTAGTTAATGATAAAACATATACTTTACAATTAAATATATAAAGCCTTGACATGGGTGAAAACAAAGAGCCTTTCTGGACTGCCCATGACACAAGCTTTCATATGAAATAAAGCACACTCTAATACACAAACTGTAGCCCCATCCACTGCCCTGGCGATCCTAGCGATTCACTGTAGGACAAGCCATGCGGTTCTAACGGAGTGGTTAACGTCACACAGGATTCCTGTTGTCTTCTGAGCAACATATGCCGCTTGCACGTAGTTGTCTGTGTCCTCTGTGTCAAGAATGACAGCTGATGTGTAGCTGTCTGACCGGAGCACACTATATATGGTGAGCATTGCCGTATCTGCCTCTGCATGGGAGCATGTGAGCTCTGGCACAAGCTTGCCTGTGGTGAGATTCTTTGCAGTGCTGCCAACTGCACAGTAGATGATTTCGGTGCTAGTTGTTGCTGCTGTTCTTTGGAATTCCGTTTGAAGAAATGCCTGAAGGCGGATTTTGTTCTCAGATTTACCCAGGAGAGCATGGAAAACTTTACTAGAAGGAAATTTATCTTCTGTCTTCATGAAGACATTGCTGATTGGCAGTTTTTTTTGGCGCAGTATTCTCTCACTGTCCTTGATCGTGTAATTCTGATCATATGAATCATTGATGCAAATGATGCGCTCAGCATGCTTGTGTCTCATTAGAACGAAGTGCACCAACTTCTCTGCATAATCTCCCCAGGTATACTTGGTACCGTCTCCCTTCTCTTTGTCTTCAATGGTAGGAGTTGTTAGGCACCAGATGAGGCCCATATCAATAATAGACGTGTATACATCAGGCTCTGGAATGACAGTCATAGTTAGTTTTTGTTGAAGCTTGCTTTACTGTGCCTTACGGATGGTTCCATTGACGTTGAAGATGGAAAGGCACTCGGCTGTAACACGATGCTGCAGGAATTCTTGAAGTTTCAGGGCACCACTCTTTTCAACCAGTCCGAGAACAGAGGCCAAGGCATTACGCTCCATTTCCTCAGTCTTTCCCTTCAGGTTCTCCCCATCTGCTTTCTTCAATTCCTGAGTTGAAAAGTTCAAACGCTTCCTACGGGGAACTCTGTCGTTGAGAGACGTGGTCTTGAAATACACTCTCTCATTCAAGAACTGCTTCAGTTTGCTTGTGCCATCCTCCTTTGCCGATTTCAAGTCGGCAGCGAGAGTGCTTGAGGCTGGGATTCCTGACTGTAGGGATCGAAGTGTCTTGTTTGTATGGTCAAATGGATCACACTTGAATTCAGTGAGACATGCGCTTATATCCTGTACAGCTTGTTCATCCTTCTTCATTTTACTCGACGAGCAATCAGCATGCTTCCCTTTTCCTTGTTTCTTGCGATTAGCATGGTGATGCACCTTTGTTCTCACCCGATTGATGTTATTCACATTTCGAGGGTTTGAAAGGAGCTGCTTTTCATTGTTCAGAATGGCCAACCAACCAGACTTCAGCTTAGAGCCCTTATTCATTGTTGACTCTATCCATATGTCGAGGGCGACACACGAATATGGTTTTCCTGTCATTGACTGTGCAAACATACCACTCTCCATGAATGCAGCCTGATCGACAGGAAGGGTATCAAGCACTGCGGTGAAATCGGGGAGATGCCGACCATACTTGTCATTATCATAGATTTGCATCAAAGGAAGCATGAGCTTGAGTGAGGACTTGAACTCAGTCCAGTTGCTTGTTCTGATTGCATGGATATTTTGAGTTAGAACCTCAACCATTTCCATGAATGACATCCAGTATTCTGCTTGTGGGGCACCCTCAAAGTCCTTGAAGAGAGCATCAACGAGGTCCTTCAGCTCAGCATTTCTCTCTAGCTCTGCATGTTCATCTGCAAGTTCCTGTGCATCAATCGGATGTCGAAGCTTGGCAAGGGATGCCTTTACTTCTTCAGATAGAGGGGAATCTTCCAAACGTTTGTCTATGACATGGTGGACCAGAGTCTCGTAGAATAGTCGCAAGCAGCGAACCCCACGCTTAACATGTTTTCCACGAAGGGCCTGATCAACAGACCCGTCTGCTATAACACCAGCTGCCACCAACACATCTGAGATGCCAGATCCCTTAAACCTCTTGTATATAGTGTAGATGAACGACATTTGGATGTGGAAGGGTGCCATGAATGGTAAGATTTTGCTGAACAGCTCAGCATTTTCACTTTTCAACTCTAGCATGAGCACGTAGACAGGATGATCACCAACAATTATTGCAAAAGGCATCTTTTTTTCTTCGATTGATTTTGCAAGCTTACACATCACATCATTGAGAATTGTCTTACTGGGTGGGTTGGGATAGGTCATGTGGTATATTGCTCGACTCTTCTCATCTGCATTTGACATGCTGGCGTGAAACCCTGAAAACCCAGGCACAGTCTGTTCTTCTGGCTTAGGTCTCGTTCGGTCATCTTGCGCCCTGGCCAATGCATGGATCACACCACGAATTCTTTGCACCGATGTGTCAGGAGGAGGAGTACTTTGATCAGCTGGTGGCTTCCTGAGAGGTGGTTCCCCACGCTTCGCTGTCTTGTATGGGTTGACTTTTTGCATTTCACTTCCGAGTTCTTTGAGAGTTGTCGAGAGGTTTGATGCAAAGTTGGCACCGGGAACTGGTCTATCCTCGTGATTCTCGGAAGGAAGTTCTGTATCAAATTATTCTGGCTGCACAAACATGACATTTGTGCGGTGTGACTGGCCAGCACCGGTCAGTGTGTCGCTCTTGAAGTCATCGTTGTCGACTATAGCGATAGCAGGCTTACCCTCAGCTAGTTCGAAGGGGCAATCAGATGAGCACTTGAGGTCATTGACCACCCAAAAATCTCGCAGCATAAGTACGTCATTGTAACTGATGCCCAGTCCATCTTTGTGTATTATGTCGACTATCTCCCTACTCTTGGTCAGTCCATGTAGCAAGACAGAGAGATTTATCTCAAATGCAGTGCGTTTTCCAGTGATGTAGCTTGTGAGGATAGATGCAATCGATCGGACGGATGGACTGTCATCAATTGCAGACTTATTTGGGTGTTTCAGCCATGTGAGCAGCTTCAGCAGGAGCTCACTGAGGTCTTCTTCTCTCTCCAACTCGTGTATATATGGGAGCCAGGGAATAGTATTTGTCCTGATGACTTGCTCTTTGAGTCATGCCGCAACATTCATCACCAACTGATCATTGCTGACACCCAATGAAGATATTGCCGCCTCGATGTATGGTACCTGCTGCTGTTGTATCATATACCAGTTCACTCACATTCTTTTGAATGCGTTCATGAAATCCGATGTCTTCCCCAAATTCATTGACGAGAATTTCCTTTAAGTAGCTGGATTTTACTACTGAGTTATGTCCGTGATTTGAGATAATGCGCTTATAGTCCTGCAGCAGGCCTTGCAGTGTGCGAATTACATGGTCTTTGAAGATGACTTGACAAATATGATGAAAGAAGAGAGCTTGGGCTTCTCAGAGGTTTACACGCTGCAGATGTTGAGTGCTTTCATCTGAAAGGGGCTTGTGGTCGCTTACATATTTGCGCCAGCACGCACGATGGTAGCGGATTTCCAACCCAAATGCTGTTTGACTATCTGGGATGGATGCAATCAGAGTGTCAAGTCTCAATCTCATGACCTCATCTTCCAGACGGACAGTATGTAACTTGAATTTAGTCCAGGCATCTACTGTTGATAGGAGTAAAATCTGCTTGTCACGATCACTACTCTTGTATGACCCTTTCATGCACCACACACATAGTCTTATCGTGAAGGACACCCATACTGGAGCGGAGCCTTTTAGGTGCACTGGCCTCTGGGGAAGGGTCTTGTTGATCTGATGCTTTATCTCTTTCAAGACGTTCCTCGGATTTGTGTTTGCGTTTTTCGGCTTGAGAGAGCTTGCGCTTGCTGGATAATGATGCGTAACAAGTGCTATGCATGTGGTGACCCTTTGGTCCCTTCTCCCAATCCACATTTTCATGTATATGTTGAAACTTATCAAGTTCTTTCCATTGTAAAGACTTTTCCCGGATGGATTCCCACTTCAAACGATCATCTGCGGTACATCGCTTACCACAGAGTAAAATGCACTCGTATTCATTTAATGTCTTGTCTGGTAACTCTTCACTCTCTCTTCTATTATTCATTATTTCAGTCACTTCACAAGTCGGCGATATTCATCAGATGGGCATGCGATGCATCTGAAACAGTAAAAAAGTAGTATTAGATATACACCGCAGGCAGAGAACAACAGTGATGATAGCAGCGAAAGTGAGGACAGTGATTCTGATAGTGGCTCATACAGTGAATCATGTAGTGACAGTGAAGTGGCAGATTAGTATCTACAATTAGTATAATACAATACAATAACAATACAATATACAATACAATACAATACAATAACCATTCCAGTGGATTTATAATGCCAGAATTAGTGAAAAAGGACACCTCATTCGTCCTTGTAGCTCATCTGATGCCAGAGATATTACATTTCATGTTTTCCAAGATGGCGTTGGCGGCCATTTTGAATATTGGGCTCTAGCAGAGTTAGCCGTCATTTTTCAGAGTCACTCATTATTTTTCAGAGTCATAGGAGCTAATTTCCCTTTAAAATGGTTCAGGTTGTCAAATCCATCGAGAGAAAAAGGTAGGAACAAAATGGTCACGAATTCCAAGCAAATGACCCTACTAGTGGTAAGGTATTTTACACCATGCCGGCCAGCGGGCATAATCCCGAAATATTTGCTCACTTTCACTCGCCCTAGCGCCGTTACTATGGCGCCAATGCGAACGAAACAGTCATTTTTGGAAAGAGCAACTCTTCGTCTCCCCATATAAGTCTATTCTGGATGTTATGAGCGAGTGTGGAGGGTGGGAAGAGGTGAGGAAGAGGTGGTACTTTTTGGTCTATTTTCCCGGGCGCATTCAGATGCGTTCGCTTTGCCCTGACTTGGGCCTCCCGCGCGTCTACTATTCCTTTGGTAATCGGTCTTATTTTTCTCTTATTTCTCCTTATTTCTGTATTCTCTGTATTCTCTCTCTCTCGCTCTCTTTCTCTCTCTCTCACTCCTGTCTATCTGTCTCTCTCTCTCTCTCTCTCTCTGGCTCGCTCGCTTTCCCTCTCTCGCGCGCTCTGTCTCTCTCTCTCTCTCCCTTTCTCTCTTTCTCATCCGTATATGTAATTCTCATTATAATTTTCTCTAATCTCTCTCACTCCTCCTGTCTGTCTGTCTCTCTCTCTCTCTCTCTGGCTCGCTCGCTTTCCCTCTCTCGCGAGCTCTGTCTCTCTCTCTCTCTCCCTTTCTCTCTTCCTCATCCGTATATGTAATTCTCATTATTATTTTCTCTAACTAATCCCTCTATTTCATTTATTTGCTTGTAATATTTCTGTATTATTATATCTTTTTCACTCTTTCTTCAGTTTAGTTTTTGTATTCTCTCTTTCTCATCCGTATATGTAATTCTCATTATTATTTTCTCTAATCCCTTTTTCTTTATTTGCTTGTAATATTTCTGTTGTTGTTGTATATAATATTATTTCAACACATTTCCAAATCACCCTATGGGGTAGTGTTGAAGACTATTTTTTTTTTCCCCAGGAGGTGTAATCCACATGTGATTGAGGTAGGCAAAAGGCAGTTATGTGATTGAGGTAGGTAAAAGGCAGTTATGTGATTGAGGTAGGGAAAAGGCAGAACTGCCTATAGCGAGTGTATGAATGTGATTGAGGTAGACAAAAGGCAGAACTGCCTATAGCGAGTGTATGAATGTGATTGAGGTAGACAAAAGGCAGAACTGCCTATAGCGAGTGCATGAATATATGTATGAATGAATGACATGGATGTATGAGGTGGACCAAGAACCAGATGGATGGATGAGATTCGAAACTTATGGATGTAATGGGTGATGTTGCTGATGATGATGAATGCACTTGTGTTTGGGTAGTGTGCTATTCCACCATATGAATGATTGAATGACATGAATTCATGAGGTACTTTGAAATAGATGAATGAATGATTGAATGAAGTTATGAACGATTGGCAAGAAGGGAGGAGGTTAGAAGTGTTCCAGTGTGTGGTACTCGGTGTAGCAAGGAATAGGACCGAGTCCCACATCACACTGACTACACTTGGACGCGACTTCCCTCCTATGTCGGGGCCTCCTTGTCGTGTGACTGCAGACGTGGCACACCTTCTTTCCGGCCACCCGGCCGGAGAGAGAGAGTGTCGTGATAATATAACTATTTTACATATGTATCATATATATATGATAAAATAATATATACGGTACATATGTTCCCCACAATCATATAATGCCAAGCACAAATATTCAATCTTTAGTTGTTTGTATTACCGTAAGAAATATACCGAACGCCTGAAATAATACGCAAATAAAATGCTTGCAATCAAACTCTCAAGCAATTTCAAGGTCACATGCAATTATAAATGTATAGGTAGACCCAGAGAGGAAGAGACAGAGAGAGAGAGAGAGTGTGTCGTGATAATATAACTATTTTACATATGTATCATAATTATATATGATAACATAATATATACGGTACATAATTATGTTCCCCACAATCATATAATGCCAAGCACAAATATTCAATCTTTCGTTGTTTGTATTACTGTAAGAAATATACCGAACGCCTGAAATAATACGCAAATAAAATGCTTGCAATCAAACTTTCAAGCAATTACAAGGTCACATGCAATTATAAAAACGTATATTGTAGACCACAATCTTCGCCAAGCTTCGTTGTTGCTTGTATTATCGTGAGAAATATACCGTACACCCTGGTTATCGTGAGAAATTTACCGAACGCCTGAAAATAATACGCTATAAAATGCTTGCAATCAAACTTTCAAGCAATTACAAGGTCACATGCAATTATAAAAAGGTATATTGTAGACCACAATCTTCGCCAAGCTTCGTTGTTGCTTGTATTATCGTGAGAAATGTACCGTACACCCTGGTTATCGTGAGAAATTTACCGAACGCCTGAAATAATACGCTATAAAATGCTTGCAATCAAACTTTCAAGCAATTATAAAATGTAAATTGTACTTACCAACACCCACACCAGTTTGTTCTTCGTCAGGAACGTCTCCATATTGCTCAACGTCCTGTGCAACACCAACCACAACATTTGCGACACGCAAATTATGCTTGGGGTGAAAGACTATGATCGGAATATTGTCGTCTTCCGAGTCATCCACACTACCAAAACTCTCACCCAGACCTTCCATGGTGTCATTCAACAGCCTATTAGAAAGTTCTGAGGAGTTCATCATGATATCTAGGTCCTGGGTGGTGAGCGGGGCGTGATGAGTAGGGTGGCGCGACGCACTAGGGGTGGCGGCCACCGAATCGGACACGGGCAAATCTTGACCTTCTATTACGGCTGCTTGAGGGTTACTGAGTCATGGTCACGCAGTGGGGATGTGTGGGTGGGATCTTGTAGTACACCGCCTGACCACCAGGTTTCGCTTTCCACCTAAATTAGGGCGGGAATACGCCCACGGACTTAAGTCGGGCCCCGCCACATAGCCCAATTTTTTCGATACGGACTTAAGTCGGGCCCCGCTAAATAAGGGTTAAAATACAACCCTTTCTAAAACAATTTTATTTGTGCGCATTTTTTATATTTTCCATTTGGAAAGTGAGAATCGACTGGCACAAACAAATTTGTTTTGGTGTTCCCTATATATATATATATATATATATATATATATATATATTGAGTATATATCACAAATACACGTGAGCAACTAAATGTTTCTAATCTCTCAGTGGGGTTCGAACCGTCGACCGTCAGGACGATAGCCGACGCTTTAATCAACTACACCACGGCAGTCTAAAAGACACTCAACCTTCTATCCTATTTATGTTAGGGAGAAGGGAAACCCACTAGGCGAATATATTTCAATTCATACCTAGTCGTAGGATCCATATTCCAGAATACCATACAAGGATTTCTGAGCGTCCCGACGCAACTCGGGCCGAAATTGATTGAATTTAATTCTAACCCACAAAGCATGAGAGTTACAAATATTGAGTATATATCACAAATACACGTCGACGGTTCGAACCCCACTGAGAGATTAGACAAATTTAGTGGCTCACGTGTATTTGTGATACATACTCAATATTTGTAACTCTCATGCTTTGTGGGTTAGAATTAAATTAAATCAATTTCGGCATTTTATCAATAACTTCTAACGAATTGTCAACGCTCCAATAATAGTTACTGCCAGTTCTTCTCTTGATGGTATTACAATATTTGTTATGAGTACTTTTAATGTATTTTAAGCAATTTATGACTTGTTCTGACATAGTTTTAGTGGTAGTAAACTTTGCTCCGGCAATAAAGCGATATTTATAAGTTTTTTTATGAAATTTAGGTAACATGTATAATTTTGCAATGCACTTGTTCTTATCAGAAAGTTTATTATCAAATGTTATATTTTACTTGGTATGTTCATCGATTAAGTTATCAATATTCAAATTATTTTAAATTTCATAAACAAAATTACCACAAATATTTTTATGTAATATGTTACCTTTAATACCTAATTCTTTTATCATGTTTTCAAGATCAAATTTCTTACATGTGAAGCTATAATTATTGCTGGCTTTATCTACTGTAGTGATTACAAAATGTTTATGTAAATTTATTAAGTCAGCTTTAAGCTTATTATAATTATAGTCTACAAAATCTGAAAGATTAAATTCATTTCTAAGCGAGAACATATTATTTCTAATTAACTTAATTAATAATTTAGACCATGCTTCTAGCTCTCTCGCATCGCAGCGCACAATTTTTAGCAATTTCACTTTTAATCTATTGACTGAAAAAACAATATCTTATAATTTTATCCCATGTTACTTTATTATTCCCTATTCTATATTTAAGCCCTTTACGACATAGCTCCGCTAATTTGTCGTTTGCAAAATGTTTAACTAGTTCTACATAACCTGTTAATATATGACATATCGGACTATACATGAACTTTACTAATGCATTACGTTTGTTAGCTGGCATATCCATGACTCTTTCACATTCGCAATTATTATTATTGAAAATATAATTATCTGAAAGATCTCCTAAAATGTTATTATGATTACAAATAATAGACACAACAGGTCGTTCATATGAATTAATGGTTTGAAATCTTTACAACCATATGGACTATGGTAATATGGACTTAACTTTCTTTGAATTAATAAGACTATTAACATTAATTTTGTCTAAAAATGTAGAGGACAAATTTAAAGTGGATATAACTTTATATGTAATAGGGTTATCTTTGGATTTCTTAGAATTAGTTCTAATATATCCCATAAAAGCAAAAAACTATTCTTAAATTTATTTGTAAAATTATTTTTATTGTTTAGAATATTTTCTATAAAAGGAGCAAAACTTTTCTTTTGTAGGCCTTTCAATGAATCTTTTAATTTTTTAATTCCGAAATTTCGATATAATGAATATAAATTATTGACAATCGTGTTAATATCAGACCTGTTTTTCTTGTTATTACATTAATTTAGTCTTCTATTACCGTGTCTACTAGGTCTTCTGTACGGGGAAGTTAAAAATGGGTTATTAAAATCGTTTTTAATAAATCTTTATACAAAATGTTACCTACACTTTTGATTTGATTATTTAAGTCCAAATGGATAGATTGTCATTAATTGTCCAATCCAATAATTTTCTCTATCTAAAACATTTTGATTATTTTGAACAATTTCTATAATTTTGTATTTATAATCAAATGTAGTACAATCTGTGTTAAAATGCTTATATAGAAGTATCTTGAAGTCAATGCCATTCTTTATTCCTGCTCTAAACCCGTAGGCTCTTTCTCTTAAACACTGCTCCGTCTTTCCAACATATTGCATACCACATTTATTACAGGTTATTAAATAGATACATTTGTCTACTTTACATGGAGATGTTACATTAACAGAAGAGTTTAAAAACAAAAATGTTGTATTGGTAATGTAACTTTAAAAACAAAATTATGTTCAAAATCAAATTCATTCACACAGAGTTTACATTTACAGTTATCATCGAAAGGACGCCGGTTATTATCATGATTATTGTTTGTCATTTTAAGTTTTTTTGTTAATTTGGTCGGGTGCGAGGGTACAAATAATTTTTCTTAAGCAGAGTGCGTGGCCGGTCCAGGTTCGTCGACGAATACATGTAAAGGAAGGGACAGTACATGGTGCACATGTCATATACCAATGTTGTCACTGGCATAGACCGGCCTCAAATATGTACTGTCCCTGAACCTATATAAATTAAAATGTAAAACTTGCTAACTAAACAAACCAAAACTGGGACAAAGACAATATAAAGTCAAATTAACTTATCAAGATCGCTATATTGAAACAACGCTTACTAAAATAAAATGTATGAATCAAAAGAACATAATCCACCACATAGGGTGTACATTACTACATGAGCAAGTTAATCTGGTTCCCAAGCAAACTAATTGCACACATAACAACGCACTATCGTCATGTTCGAAGAATTAGTCAATTTGGGAAGTCCGGGACGTTCTGGTAAATTTTGACTAAACTCTGCATGAATAAAGAAACTACATGTCAAATGTCAAAATGTTTATTTAAAATCGAATTTGCAACATGACAAGACATTAACAATAGTACAACATACAAATATTGATAAGATATCTATAATATTACACACAAATTACAGCACTCACTAACGATAGTGCTATCGGGTAGGTACACTCACACTTACTAAAAGTTGCTCAGGGGTGGGTCCTTCCTTCCCTTACTCCACCCTGGGCAGGTGGAAGGGGGGAGTCGGATCTAAGTCCCCCCCCCCCCCCCTGCTTCCACCCCCAAAGTCCCCAACTCCCCCACCTTCCTTCTCTATCTGGCAGTTAGTGGTTAGCGACGATTGTTCTTATGTATTGCAAATTATTGTTACACAAATTGCACATGCTTACAATTGCATGTGCACGAATCTCGGCTGTAGTGATCTTGTGCTTCTCTCTCTCTCTCTCTCTCTCTCTCTCTCTCTCTCTCTCTCTCTCTCTCTCTCTCTCTCTCTGCGTGTGTTTGTCTTTCTCTCATTGCACTACTTTCTACAATCAAGACTTAATGTGATTTGAATATAATAATACCGTAATTAAATCTAATCTCATACAGTATTCAGGATATCATGTTCACCATTATTGCAATACACATTAACGTGCCCTCTACGATCTACTCCTAGGTTCTCAAATTGCTTACACAGTCGGGCTTATATATCATAACAGCAAAGGACTAAAGGCAAAGATTGGCTGGAATAGTGTTGCGACTGTTATTAATTGTTTCGTTTATCATTTCAATCAGTTTCTCCCATTTATTCAATACCATACATACTATAAACGGTTTATATTTAATTATATGTGGCCTATACACTTGTTTCAATCAATTAAATGTAGAACTCGATACAACTTCCGATCAAAGTCGGTGTTAACTTTTAGTAAGGTTTGAGTATCGAGCCCTTGAGTAGCCGGGCTCACCTTCTCACTTCCCCCTTATCTGTCTCTATCTGTGATCCCAGCCTCTCACCTCTACAAACCACCAAATCATGAATAGGTTTCATAGGCAGTTTTACCATCAACTCTCCTCTGTGTATCGAATGCAGGCAACATTCATCACACACTAATGAAGGGAAATATACCACATTCAGACCCGTTATATCTTGGTTGTAGAATGTGTGTGGTATGAGAGAGTTACAAGGACTAGTTAGTATCTCAAAGACCTTGCGGTCCATTTCGGGGAAATATTCGAAGTGGAAGGAGAGACATTGTTCAGTGCACTACACTCCTTACAGTGTGAAAAATACTATATATTGACTACTGTCTTCTTGAACTGCTCAACTGAGGAAATGTTTACAACTTCTGAGGAAACTTGTTCCAGGTAGAACATATCTTAAATGGGAAACATTTTCCACAAATACTAGTGCTGAACCTTTTCAATTCTAACTGCTAGCCATGGTTGCGTATTGTATTCATATTGAGTTTAAACATTTTGCTACGATCCACATTGTCAAATCCATTACGTATTTTAAAAACTTGAATGAACTGACCACGTAGTCTGCGTGTTGAGAGAGAGAGAGAGAGAGAGAGAGAGAGAGAGAGAGAGAGAGAGAGAGAGAGAGAGAGAGAGAGAGAGAGAGAGAGAGAGAGAGAGAGAGAGAGAGAGAGAGAGAGAGATATCACTACAGCCGAGATTCTTGTAACCCACGTTGTGTAAAGAGACTCATTTTGAGAATACAATTATACAGTATATTGTATTAATAAATTCATAATAAATGTTGAATGTTGGCCAATGTAAGCATGTGCAATGATGGTTTAACAATAATTTGCAATACATGAGAACAATCGTCGCTAATCACTAACTGCCAGCTAGAGAAGGAAGGTGGGGGAGTTTGGGATAGTTTGGGGGTGGAAGGTGGGGGTAGACTTGGACCGGACTCCCCCCTTCCACCTGCCCAGGGTGGAGTTGGGGAAGGAAGGCCCCACCCCTGAGCAACTTTTAGTACGCGTGAGTGTACCTGTAAGCATAGCATGCCTCAAGTGACCCCTATCAATAGGTACCCTACAAATAACCTACATTTATTATACAAATAAACTAAGGAAATCGCAAAAGCAAGCAATTGATACTATCGACAATGAATAGATATAACATAAAGACAAATAATTGCAAAATATGAAGAAGCAACAACAAATTTATACATAAGTACTCCTTTGACAAGAACAATTAATTACAAAAAATCATCAATAATAACAATAGAAAAAGAAAAACAATATATATATATATGTATGTATATATATAATGTATATATACTGTCTATATACTGTATATATATATGTTTATAACTGTACATACAAAGGCAACTTAGATTAGTTAAAACAGGCTGCTTCCCGGTTGACTAAGTATTCTGCAAAAATAAAAAGATTATGTGAATACAATCTAGGATACTATATAATATGTTAGACTATATTAACACTAAGTATAATCACGGGATATACACTTTTAATAGTTTAAACCCTTAAAGATCGGGACCGGACTTAAGTCCGCCTCCAATTTGCAGCAAGTTAGGAGCATTATTAAGTCTTTTAACACCTTACGAGCGGCCTATGCGGTTTATTTATGTGTACCGCACAGCGGGGTGTTTTTAGCCAAAATAGGGCTGTTTACGTGATCATTTTCATGCCTAAATAAGACCCAGAACGTAAAACAAGTACCTATCCCTGAAAGGGCATAAACAGAGCTTTCGAATGACACCATAACGATCCTTGTATGATGGATAGTTTTCTTGCAATAACCGTGCAACGCGAGTGCAAAAAGCAGGTAATTCGGTACTTTCAGTACATAATTGAGTATGTAGCGAGTGAGAGAGGGAGGAGGGAGCTGAGATTTGTGTCAGTAGGTTCGCCGCGGTGGTCTGGAGCAGTCATACGCTCGCTAGTCTCCTGCCACCACTTGTCTCTCTCTCTCAGCCACATTACGTGCTGAAATTGCCACTCGAGTTATGTCGAGCGCCGCCACATAGTCCAGCTTTTTTTAACTCGACTTATGTTGCTCGCCGCTAATTAAGGGTTAAAGGGTTAAAATCGAGTGCAAATGGCCGGGAGCGCAGCGGGCCAGACAGCCGACTCCCAGGGCTTACCGCCGCCCATTCACTCATATTCCCTGTGTTCTCGAGAGGCCGGCAGTGTAGCCAGTAGTGAGCATAGCTGGGAAAAATATGCCGCTATACGCTAAACTCCCATGTTACTGGGTCCACTGTATGAGAACCATGAGTGCTACGTAGCTCGTTCTGGTCTCATTTTGAAGCTTTTAGCGCCTAGTTTGTTGCTAAATACATTTCTTTTCATGCAGATACTTGATTTATCATTCAGGAGGGCCTGAATATGCCCAAATAAGCCCAAAACCCCCCGCTAGACAAGGGTTAACACAACCCTGAATAATTATTAATTAATGTATCGAGTTCCAGGATCAGTTAGAGGTCATGAGAATCGTGTTAGTTAAGTTTTATGTCTAGAGCCAGATACAAGGAAGCTACAATGTGTGAAACTTCTTTTATTTTTTTTATTTTTTTTCTATATTCCAACTACTCCCTCTCGGGCATAGGCTGATAGCCTTTACACTACACCGCTGAACACGGTGAGGCCCGTGAGGTCTTGCTCCAGTCTAGGGAGTGAGACATGTGAAGCTTCACGGCTCGAAGCAACTCCATCTCTGAAGATGCTCCGCCTCTGTGCTTCACAGTCTCATCTCCCAGGCTCGGACCCTCACTCTCAGAACGCCACCTATTGAGCAATTAACTCACTAGGCATTGCCCACCTGTAGCATTTTTTTGAATATGGGAATATTCATACAATGCAATTTAATCAGGGAACAATGAGGGTATTTATTTGGCATTTCGGTGTGGTGTGGTAATGCACTGATACTAGGTACAGCACAAATTCCATCCCAATAATATCTTCCCATTGACATATTGGGATTCGAACCCGGGTCCATTGGATTATCAGTCCACTGACAAGACCACTCCGCCACACCTCCCCTTATATAGTGGGGTTACACAAACTGAATTACAGTCCTAATCTGTAGGGATGTAAGTGTTACATCCCTAGATTTATATAGGTAAATTTATTATTAAATAAATAGATTCTATGAGTAAATACGTGTGCAGCGCTACTGCATGGGCTGCTACACCGCTCGGCATCATCAGCTGAGGCCCACCGAAGCAAAATCAAAGTGAAACACACATAGGCATTTAATTCATATCCCATAACCTAAAATTACCCTGTTACCCCCGTATAGCAATGCCAAAGAAAGTGTGGAAATGGTAAGGACCCACTTACACATTTGCATCAGCAATAGCCACCTTTGCCTTGTGCCTACGAGTAGGTGATCAACCCTGAACCAAAGACGACAGAGACAACCGACCAGGAGAAGGATTATGACGAGGAGAGTCAAGGTAGGGGTTAGTATCGTAGGATAAATAACTTCTGGGTTCACAATCATGGGAAGAGATGAATCAACTCGGTTAGTAAACTCGGAAGAGTTCAAGACGTTCATGAGGTTTAGTCTCGGTGACTTAACGATGAGATACGATGAATTGCCTGTGAAAGAAATGTTAATAGGGATGAACTCTGAGGAGAGGTTAGTAATCAGGGCTATGTGCTGATGTGAGGGAAGTGTATGGATGAGTGAACTCCAAACTTTCGCATAGATCAGGTACCTGATACATCCCGTGAACATGAAGGACATTTATTGAATCTAGACAAACAAGGGAAACTTGGGTTTGAATATCTAGCAAAAGTTAATGAAAGACTGGAAGCTGGGGAGCTGATGTGTATGAACAGTCTTTTAATGAACCAGAGTCAGTCACAGATGTTTGAGTCAAGGTAAGTTCGCATGCAGCTTTGTTCGGGGACAAGAAGGAAAGCACATACGCAGGACAATCATACAGGTGAAGATATGAGAACCTACATGAATCAAGGGTGTCTTTGTCAGTTACAGTCACTAGTTGAAGGTCGTCGGTGACTGCTGTGTCAGGCAAGGTTAGTAACATTCCATCTATGAGAAACAAAAATTGGATAATTCACCATGCATTGAGCATGTGTGAGGACTGGAACGGGATGTGGACTATAATGGATAGATCGAGTCAGTGTTTTATCTAACCTTTGTTCACTGTTTTAGGTCTATTATACAGATGTACACCAAGTACTTCCTCAGGCGATAATACGTCATAGTGTGTGTTTGTATCAAAGATATAAAAACCTTGAATTCATCCTGTATAGCGCCATGTTATCAATAAACGTAGTGTTTGAACTGAGCTGTGTACACAAACTTATGGTTTAACTAGCGGACCTATATCGTTGGTTGTTATGGGTCTATTTGTCTTGTTATATTAGTGGAGGTTGTAATATCAATCTTTAGCATGGGTTGGTTGGTACCATTATCAAAGTTATACGCTTTCTTAATTAGTATGGTTAAATACACACACACACACACACACACACACACACACACACACACACACACAATCTTATATGATGTATTCACGCTTGTAGATAACATAATTTGCATGCTCAAATTATGTGCAATATACTACGGCATTTGTTATGAAGAAGGGCTCTTATCCTAATAGTGCTCGTAATTTTTCGATGACACAAACATTTATTTAAATTACTAGTTATTATTATGCAACCCAGTAATTAGACTCGTATGTTTATAGTTATGTCACAAAATATTTTAGTGCAATAAATTGGCGCAGTCATTAAAGCAATCATGCAGTTTTGGGTGTCTCTCTATATATATATGTTGAGTTAGGTGGGGTGTCTGCAGAATATCAGCTGAATATCTCATATGCTTCTGTTTGTGTTCCTCCTATGCTTCCTCGTATTCCATCCTTTCATTCTCACTGTTGTTCTTATTTTTTGCTCAGTCTTCTACACCTTCTATTGTATAATTATAGGGTTCGAGTCCTTGGAGTGCCACATGTATTTGTTGATTTCATTAATTGAGTTTAGAAGTGAAGTTGGTTGGTGAAACAATATAATACCTTCCTTTCTTTCCTAGCAGTTTCAATTTCCTAATTCCACCATCTCTTCCGCATTTGTTTTTCATTGCCCATTAGTCTTCTTCCTATTTGTTTTTCAGCCACTGCTTTCCAGTTTCAACAAACATGTCATTCATATTATCTACTCCACCATTCTCGCTCCAACTCACTTGCCCCATAATTATGCTCTCTGAAAATAGTCCATTCTGCACTCCTTAGTTTCCACTGTTGTCCATGTTATTTGGTGGCCTTCTTGGTCTCCTCTCTCTCACATGCATACTTAATGATAAAAATTGTGTGGTCACTCATCAGGTCCACTCTCCTTTCTTCATCAATCCATACATACTCAACGTGTTGTATAGCACTCTCATTTACCGGAATGTAGTCGATAGCCGATTCACCCCATCATCCAGTTCATGTCACTCTTCCCTCAGCAATAGCTACATTCAGGTAATTCTCCTCGGTGATATCTATTAGGAAATGTCCTTTCCCATTCACCTCCTCACCAATGAATACTATATGGTCATTCATGTCTCTCCCATGATCATCACTTGAACCTGTCTGCACTCATTTACCAATCTCCTCAGTATTTCATATTTCTTTTTGTTGTCTTCCCTCACACCCCTGCCTTCCACTGTCATTTAGCATATAACTAATAAGATCGCTCTGTAGGTTACCCTCAGTCCCATAATGTCTTCACTCAGTTCACAATCGCCCAGTTTCACCTCCTCCATGTCTAATTAAAGTTTTCGTTTTATTAGTACTCCAACACCTCCACCCTTTTTCTTTTATTTACTCGTTTCTATTTCAACCATCCTGTAAAATTCGTTACTCATGTCCCTTCATTCTCGCAGTTGGGTCTCGGTTAGTCATACTACATCCATTCCACGCCGTTTAGTTCCTTACTTATATCATCAATTTGTCCTACTCCCCATCCGTTTACATTCACACAACCACATTTAATCTTCCTCCCAGAAATAGTAGCGAGTCAGTTGCTACCGGGCTTACTTCTATTCCCAGAACTGCACTCATCCTCATTCTCCCTTTGCTGCCTTCTTTTTCTCAATATTTTTTCTGTGGCGAATATCCATTCATTGAGACGGCTTCCAAGACGACGTTGAACTTCCTTGTTTAGGTGCATGAGGCCCCTTCCAAACTTGTCTCCCATCAGCTCGTCGTATAGGTCGAGGAAACTCACGCCAATATCCTTCTCCTTGGCTACGTCGATTTTCATTTTGTTCAGCTCTTCCCCGATTCTCTTGTTTACCTCTGTCCTTCCCCAGCAAAGATACCCAAGCCGCGGTAATGTTCACAAATAACCGGTTTGAATCCGTTTCTTCAGGAGTTTGCCACTACAGTATGTGTGTGTGTGTGATCGTCATTCATAATAGGCGGACAGGAGAGAGAGAGAGAGAGAGAGAGAGAGAGAGAGAGAGAGAGAGAGAGAGAGAGAGAGAGAGAGAGAGAGAGAGAGAGAGAGAGAGAGAGAAGAGGTGGAAGAAAAAGAAAATATTAGTGTAGCCATGTAAAGATACCTATATAAAAAACAAATAATTGTAAAATATTGCACACAAAGATACTGTTCATGAAAGGTGGATAACAGAACAGACTCTTAAGCATTTTAGTAAGTGAAAAGACTGTCTATATTTTGAGTTAGTTTGTATCCCGTTTGATGCTTAAAGGTACTTTGTAAGCTGAATTAAATGGTCTAATGATAACCAGAATAAAAGTGAAAAATATCGTCATGGGCTGAAAATGTTGTTAAATAAACATTCAGGCAATTTCCTATTCATCTTCACCCTTTCAGTATTAGAGGACGCTTTATCAAGTTTCCCGTAGCCAAGGAAGAGGAACCTGACAATATAATTATTATCACCGGGTATAGAATATGACAGTGTAAACAATATTATGACCATAGCTTCATTGTTAAATATCTTAAGGCTTAAATGATTATGACATGTTTTTTTATATTTATATTATATATTTATTTATGTTTGTATATATTATGGTTATCAATATACCTTTGTATACAGCTCAGGAAGGACATGTGGCAGTTGAAAGAGTAAACACTAACTAGATTAAACCTCTTATATCCATATATCCTTGATAATCTGAATATAGTATTTTGATAATATCCAGAAAACTTATAGTAAATGCGGTATTATACCTTGAGAAGGTTAACAATGTATTATATGTTGGGTAGACTTAGACTATTGCATGCTGATTAGTGAGGATCTTTAGAAATCATAATGTTTATTGAGTTAACTTATTCCCTCACATTTTCTAAGAGGTCAAACGTAAGCCCAATATAATTGCTTAAAAATGGCAAGAATGTGATAGTATACGACGTCTTGATACAAATACGTTTTAACAATATTATTACCGACATGTTTTAGGTTGGGCCTTAGAAACCCGCCATTAGTCACATCATGGTATTCGTTATATGTTGTCTCTCCTTTCCCTATTAGAGTGATAACACTTGTAGCTATTGATGGAATGTTGTGAAAGAGTGAACGTCGATGAACTAGTTAAGTTTGTGCTAAAACAACATCAGCAGGAATAAGGCAATGTTATGATAATGATAATATATGGTGAATGGAATTTAACCCTTACAGCAATACTACATCGTTAACCGTTTCAATACTATTACATCTTGTTTATATTATTATGGTTACCATTAGACGATCATAATCAACTACAAACCTACGATAAAGTGTACTTTCACCTTTGATCTTAAAAGATATTCTTGGTTGACTAAACTCGTTCAATATTATTTATAGTAAAATAAATATTACGACAATGTATCAAATTAATTTAAAGGAATCGAAAACACTGAGAGGGACTAGATAATATGAACGAGAGGAAATAGGAACAACTAAAATAATATGCATAATGAGGAGGAACACTGATATGGAAATGAGTTAACCAGATTATCCTATATATTCTGTTGAATGAAAGGGCAATAAACGTCAACATTATATGAAAATATGAATATGCAAGACATGGAGGAACATTATGAAGACACATGACATAGTTGACAATGGAAGGTGGACGTAGAGGAATAAATAGTGCGAGAGAGAGAGAGAAAGAAAGAGAGAGTGAGATAGATGGTGTGCACATATTTGTGTAGTTGTTGGAAGAAAGTGGTTCCCATAATCAAATATACTGTATATATAAGGAACTGATAATAGGAGGGGTGGAATGGGATTGTAATACAAAGTAAACCTCATTTAACATATGTAAATAAAACAGAGTAATCAAGTGAGGAATTGAAAGAACCTGGATATTTGTGAACATTTGCTGACTAACAAAGTTATTGAGAATGTACATACTGTAAACAGAATCTAAGGTACTGAAGCGTATCATTAGGAAAACACACACACACACATATTATATATATATACAGTTTATACATAATGAAGAATAAACAAATAGCGCATTGTGTACACGACAAACATAACGCTATGAGAAGAGATGGGTGTAAAATGTAATGAAACACAGATCAACTCAGAAAAAGTGGACAGAATGAATATACAGTACACACCATAATATTATGACAAGGTGCACCAAAAGTACTCCTCATGGCTGCACAAGAACATGTTTGTCAGGAGGGAACGGAATACTATTTTTGTGAACAAAGTCAATATTGATGGCTGAAAAGACAATACAATTTATTTAAGTTTAAAACTGGAGGAGGAAAGTCGTAAATGTCAAATCAATTCGCTCCTATATTACTGAATATTTTGGCTTTAATATGACGAAGTGTGACATATTCTATTTGAGTGTATAATATGAGAGGAATGTTTTGCGTTGTGTGTGAGAGAGAGAGAGAGAGAGAGAGAGAGAGAGAGAGAGAGAGAGAGAGAGAGAGAGAGAGAGAGAGAGAGAGAGAGAGAGAGAGAGAGATAGCGAATAGGAAAATAGTTAATCAACACAGAATGAACTAAAATATCACCTTTATAGCAATCATACATAAAACATTCCTTTTGATGTAAAATTAGCAGGGTTATGTAAACAGTATTGTAGCAATAAATGCCTTACTACAGCATAGGACAAGTCATATCTATATTCAGTTCATATGTATATTTCCACAACAAATTAGATGATGCATCAAATACATAAATATATTTTCAGAATAATATCCATTACAACAACAGCATGTATTATTTATTAGCTTGCCTGTTTAATGTAAGGAACATAATCAAGTAGATAGCAAGGTTGGCAGATAAACTAACTTTTGTGACAAGGAAAACACTGTAACACAACTATGCAATGTAAAATTGTCTATTGTAATGCTACTTGATTTGATGAACTATTGAAAACGAAGGCAAGATAAGACTATATTAAGGCTGCCAATAGTAGGGAAAGGAAATTAAGTAGGTTTTGTATATACATAACATATTCAAATATGATTTAAAAGTATCAAAGGAATTATGTGTGACAACATATGTAACTAATCTACATAATTACCAATTGGTATTATAATAGTAACCTCTACAATTATTACAGACACGTTATAAGAACTACTGATCATATAATAAAATTACATTGTGAATGATGGCCAAAACGATGTTTTATATCATGACATCATTATAATTGCATTGCTGACTAACATTTAATGTACACGTTATTGGTTTACAATATAAGACACTGATGCTGCACTTAAATTATCCATGGTATCACATACATTACGGTACCTTCTCATTCATTCTTTACCTAGTACAGTATTTCTATATTCTTAGGTTCGTTGTTGTTATTGTTCGAGTGTCCATAATACAGTATATGGTTATTTACTGTGTGAAGTTTTCACATGAAGTCAAACGTTTGGCTACAACCTTAATGATGTTATGATAAACTTGGTTAGTTGATTTTAGGTTACGATATAGTAAGTTTGGTTAAGGTAGGTTGGGAGACTGTAGCTATTATGGCCTGTGGTTGACTCGGAGTGTGACTGAATTCCCTTGGAAGCAATACTAAGAAATGTTCGTATCTATGATTTACTAACTATATAAAATATATAGGTAAACAAGCAGTGAAACAAAACACCTGAAGACAACGCTGGTAAAAATGCAGGTAAACACAACTTTAGGTGAGTGTGGGATGACGATCATTCAGTCGGGTATAGGCTGTAAAGGGGCAACAGAAATTCTCTGGGTAGATTTCCCCACCAGCTGACACACATGCCACGACTGTAGGAAGTCCGCTACTGTTGCAGACATTCGTGGCCACCAAAAATACTGCAACGGCCTGTCAAGTTTTTACCTGACCCCAAGGTGGCCTGCCAGAGGAGCTGTGTGGGCCAAATGTATCAGCACTTGTCAAAACACCTGCGGCACCACTAACTGATCAAACAACTCCTCTCCACCCCTTCATCCAGAACCCCCACAAGTAAACAACAACTCTTCACATACAAACAATTTCCCCAGCACCATCAGAACAGTTACACACCTTGTCCACCTGGCCAAAGAGAGGTACAGTTGCGGTCAGTTCCACGCAGGACACTCGCTAGGTGGCAGCACAGTTAGTAAATATAAATTATCTGGTAACAGTGGTGAGGGGTGTGTTGGAGTGAAGAGATTGGGGTGGAGAGAGGACAAATCTCGACCATGGAAGCGTACGTTCAATTTTCTTTCTCTCAGTCTAATGCAAAACAATCTTGGTTTACTTACGCTTGTTGTACTGCAGTTTGCACCAAGGCGGAAGTATTCAAACGGTACCGACGCCTTAAAGCTCAAAAATCTCATTCTTCCTATGTTTCTCCCCGGAATCAAGCCAAATCTGTTCTTTGACTTGCCAAACACTCTTTCATCAATAATAATGCACTGAACTATCCAACTGTAGCTCTTCCCAAGCTTTCTGGGATCTAACCAAAAACCTCTCCAACAATTTTTCTTCCTCATCTTTCCTTCCCCTTTTCCACTCTGATGGCACACCCATCACTTCTTCCTCTGACAAAGCTGAGCTCTTCGCTCAAACTGTTGCTATAAACTCCACTTTGGATGATTCCGGTGCTATTCCTCCCTCTCCACCCCCTCTCTCCTACTCATGCCTAACATCCTAATCTCTTCTAAAGATGTATTTTCTACCCTCTCTGGGCTTAATACTAAGAAGGCGTACGGTCCGGACGGTGTTCCTCCTGTTGTACTAAAAAACTGTGCTTCCGTGCTGACTCCCTGCCTAGGCAAACTCTTTCGTCTTTGTCTCTCCTCTAACATCTTCCCTTCTTGCTGGAAGACTGCTCTCACTCAACCTGTCCCAAAGAAGGGTGACCGCTCTCAACCCTCCAACTATCGTCCAATTGCTCTCATCTCTTGAAACTATTCTTGCTTCCAAATTTGTTAAGCATTTCTCTTCTCATAATCTACTCTCAGATCACCAGTAAGGCTTCCTTAAGGGTCGCTCTACTGGTGATCTTCTTTCATATGTCTTTGGTCATCCTCCTTTCGGGACTTCAGCGAGACCTTTTCTATTGCACTAGACATATTGAAGGCCTTCTATAGAGTCTGGCACAAATCTTTAATTTCTAAACTACCCTCTTTCGGTTTCTATCCCTCCATCTGTGCCTTTGTCTCTATTTTCCTTTCCGGCCGTTCCATAGCTGCGGTTGTGGACGGCCATCCCTCACTTCCTCATTCTATTAACTCCGGTGTTCCTCAGGGCTCTGTATTATCTCCCATTCTATTTCTAATTTTCATAAATTATCTTCTCAACTGTACCTCCAGTCCCATCCATTCATATGCAGACGACATTATCTTGCACTACTCAATTAGTTTTCCTGAATGCCCCAGCCAGCAATATCTCAAAAACAAACATAATGAAGCCATGCAACACTTGTCTTCTGATCTAACTACTATTTCCAATTGGGTAGAGAAAACCTTGTTACCTTTAATGCTTCCAAAACCCAATGTTTGCATCTTACTACCCATCTGGAACTCCCAGACTGGACTATCCCTTGCACTTCAGCAATACAAAAATCAATATTTCATCTTCTCTCAATATTCTTGGTGTCTCTTTTTCTTCTGCTCTTACTTGGAAGGACCATATTACCAGTCTTGCTAAGGCAGCCTTCCAGAAGCTGGGTATGCTGAACCGCCACAAGGGGTTCTTTACCCCTGCACAGCTTCTGGCTCTGTACAGGGGCACAGTGTGTCCTTGTATTGAGTATTGTTCACATGTGTGGGGGGGATCCTCTCACACCGCACTCCTAGACAAAGTAGAAAGGAAGGCCTTTAGTATCATTAATTCCCGCCCACTGACCAACTCTCTCTCTTCTCCGCAATAGTGAATCTCTCTCGCTATTCTATCGCTACTACAATAATTAATGTTCCTCAGAGCTCTCCCAGTGTATACCACCTCCTCTACATATGGTACGTGGTACCCGTCTTGCAACACAATCCCACCCCTACTTTGTGCAACTCTCCAACCAAAGAGTGAAACATTATTCTCAGTCTTTCTTCTATTCAACCGCTGAACTCTGGAACTCTCTCCCAGAATCAGCATTTCCCTCTCTCTATTACTTAAATTGCTTCAAACTGTGTGTGTTCAGGCATTTCGACTAGAGTTTGATAAAAAGAGATGGCTAGAGTGTGTGTTTATGAATGTTTTTGTGCGTATATTGTTATGGATGTAAGTCCCGTTTCCTGACCCATAATCCATGACATAAATTGGATAGGAGAACATTAAGAATATGAAAAGAAAAACATAGTTCAAGGAATTTATAAAAAAAAACATAAGTTCAAATAATCTAAACACAATTAACCCCTTATTGGCGTGCCTGACTTAAGGCGGTCTAGAGAATAAAGGACAATGTGGCGGGGACCGCATTAAGTCGGTAGCAATTTTGAGCACATAATTGGCTCTGAGAGAGAGTCCGAGCGGTGGGAGGAGCGTAGGTTGACTCTGACCGTTCGGCACGGCTCCCACGCCGGCACTGGGCCCACCTCCACACACATCCACACTCACTGCCTCCCTAGACAGGGAAATATGTCAGGAAATTACCGTATTTTAGGGATTTTTCCTTCGTGTTGCACGATCATTGCAAGACAACCCGTGATCGTAGAACAATGGTTCTAGTGTAATTGGAAAGCTCAATTATCGCCCTTTCACCGATATATACTTGTATTACGCTCTGGCTCTTGTTTACGCATGAAAAAGAGCACGGAAATAAGCTCGTTTAGGGTAAAACCACCCGCTTGGCAGGTAGTAGAAGTTACCGACCTAGCTGCTCGTGGAGTGTTAATGAAAGTGAAAAATAAGTAAATTTTAATTTATTCATTAATACATAAGGTTTGCCATATATACATAAATTAACTTAATTCTATTTAATGACACAACATTAACACCATGGATTATTCAACATATACAGTAAATATTGGTTTCCTAGCCCTGATTTCTGTCCCAAAACAGACTTAAAATTCCTGTAATCTAAAGGTGGTTCACTGTTTTCCCAACAATCACCTAAAACTCCTAAAAGGTCTCTTTACTTTACCGTAACTTAGAGGATCAAGAATATCCAGGGCAGGAGGTATTCATGCCGTATCCACTAACGTCTATCGCCACACCCACTCCAATACAAAGTCCGACCTTCCTCTACCACTGCAGTTGCAGTTGCTGCAGTTGACAAAGTATCTAAGCTGGCCCCTGCTAATACAATGTACGTCATCCACGTTGGATCCAACGATGTACAGCGAACCCGGTCAGAAGATTTGCTTTTAAAGTACCAGCAGCTGATCAAGTCATTTAAGGAGAAGTCATCAAGGATCATCGTCTCAGGAATCGTCCCCCGGCTTGGTGTAGAGAGCCGATTTTACAACATAGCCACCAGCACAAATCGTTGTCTAGCAAACCTCTGCAGGAAGGAAAACGTGGGATTCGTCGACACCTGGGACAATTTCTACTACGATGACTATTTGTTTTCGGACGATGGAGTTCATCTGAACCAGGTGGGAGCAGCACGTTTTGGGCGTCTTCTCAACGATGCGGTGAAGGATTTTTGGAGAAGAAATCGACTCAGCACAGGACAACCAGGAAGGAGGACCGAAGACAGCGAGGGCGGCAACCTGAGAAGGAATTAAATGCTAATCTGTCAAGAACCGCGAATTTGGATAAAGCTGCACCAACACGACCCAAATTCAAAACCGCCAGGGATAACGACCGAGGACCGATGACAGCCATGAATGTAAATGTAGATCCGACCAGAACCAAAAATTTGATTAAAGAACGTTCTGTGAATTCTAAAACCGCAACTTTAAAGGTATTCTACGCAAACGCTCGTAGCATACACAATAAATTTTCAGATTTAGAGGAACTAGTGTTTACTGAAAATTATGATGTGATTGGTATAACAGAATCTTGGCTCAATACAGAAGATAGAGACTTTTTAGCAGAGTATTCACTTCCCGGTTATGTAATGTTTGAGAAAAGCCGAATAAATAAAAATGGAGGTGGCGTTTTATTTTATATCAAAGAAAGTCTTAACCCTACCCTCTTGTCAAAACCTCAAATTGTGAACATCGACACATCTTTTGTGCTAATAAAGAATAATAAAGGTACAACAATAATACTTGCATTAATATACAGACCTCCAGCTCAATCAGTGCAAACTGACCGAAAAATTTATGAACAAATTGCACATGTAAGTAACTCACAAGATACCGTATTTTTTGGCGACTTTAATTTACCTGTGACCAAGTGGGGCGATACTCTTACTTCACACTCCGGACATGACTTGTATACGAACTTGCAAGAGAGTTCGCTTTATCAATTTGTTCGAACACCGACCCGTGGTAATAACGTTCTTGACATTGTACTTGCAACAAAAGAAGAATTAATAGAGAATTTGAATGTTGGTGATGAATTCAGTAACAGCGACCATCGTACGATTACTTTCACTTTAAACTTTACTAGTAACGAACCAAATAGTAGCATCGAAAAAGTCCCTAATTTCAAGAAAGCAAACTTTCATAAACTTAGAGCTATGTTTAAAGAAACTGACTGGAGCTTTTTAATTAACAATAACAACATAAATACATCTTGGAAGTTATTCGAAACCACTTACCTAGAAGCAGTGCAAGACTGCATACCATCAAAAATACGGCGTCCAGGCCATAATAATAAGCCCAAATGGTGGAATAAAGATATTTCAAACTGCCTGCTTGCTAAAAAATTTGCTAATGATAGATTAAAATCCTCACAAAATGACGAAGAACGGGTGAAATTTGTAGAGCTACGACGCAAAGCCAAATAGTTAATTAAGCAAAGTATAAAGACCCTTGAGTTACATATTGCGAATCAAAGTAAAACAAACCCGAAAGAATTCTATAGTTATATCAGAAAGAAAAAAGTAGTTACTTCAACTGTTGGACCGTTAGTCGATGAAAATGGAGAATACACCAAAGACGAAGTACAAATGAGTAATGCCCTCAATACCTTCTTTGCATCAGTTTTTACAACAGAAGACCTTAGTGATATCCCTACACCATCGCCGATAATGATTGATAATTCAGATGTTCTAAGCAATATCACCGTTACAGAGAGAGAAGTATTGAATTGTTTAGATAAACGCCAGGACCTGATACAATCTCGCCTAGAGTTCTAAAGGAAGCTAAGGATGAGCTCTCCAAACCACTGACATTACTATTCAATAAATCCTTACAGTCTGGAACTATGCCTGATCAGTGGAAGATAGCCAACGTAACACCGATATTAAAAAAAGGCAGCAAATCCCTACCCAGTAACTATCGTCCAATTAGCTTAACCTCAGTTGTATGGAAAATGTTAGAAACGGTCATAAGAGACAGACTCGTAAATCACTTAGAGGAAAATAACATACTTAAAGATACTCAACACGGCTTTCGTAAAAAACGTTCCTGTTTAACAAACCTCTTAGACTTCTTCCACGATATCCTCAACCTCTACGATGAGAGTAAAGCTGTAGATATTATATACCTTGATTTTCAAAAGGCCTTTGACAAAGTTCCCCACAAACGTTTACTGCTAAAACTAAAAGCGCATGGAATACAAGACGGTGTGTTGAAATGGATAGAAAATTGGCTCAGCGACAGAAAGCAAAGAGTAGTCATAAACGGTAAGGCATCTAAATGGACCAATGTAAGTAGCGGGGTACCCCAGGGATCGGTACTAGGACCAATTCTCTTTCTAATTTACATCAACGACATAGATGAGGGTCTCACCTGTACAATCTCAAAATTTGCTGACGATACAAAAATTGCAAATAGCGTACTCTCAAAAGAACAAGTTGACAATATGCAACACAATCTAGATAAATTGTCACATTGGGCCCAAATTTGGCAAATGAGTTTCAATGCGGATAAATGTAAAGTACTACATATCGGATACCTAAATGAGAAAGCAAACTATTCGATGAATGGCACTCAGCTTAAGAATGTAAACAGAGAAACCGATCTGGGAGTAACAATATCGAGTAACCTAAAACCGAGTCAACAATGTTCAGGAGTTGTTAAGAAGGCAAACAAAATAATTGGCTTTATAGGCAGGTCATTTGAGCATAAATCCAAAGACGTTATCCTAACCCTTTACAATTCCTTAGTCCGCCCTCTTCTGGAATACTGCGTTCAATGCTGGTGCCCTTATTACCAAAAAGACATAAACAAGCTAGAACGAGTTCAACGTAGAGTTACCAAAATGATACCTAGCCTAAAGAACAAACCATACGAAGAGCGTCTTAGAGAATTAAATCTATTTCCTTTAATCCAGCGCAGATTAAGAGGTGACTTAATTCAAGTGTTCAAAATCATCAAAGGCATCGACAATATGAACTGTAGTAAGTACTTCACTATCGACCAATCTAATTACACGCGGGGAAACGGTTGCAAAATTATTGGTAAATCTTTTAACTCACACGAATCCAAGAATTTCTTCTTCAATCGAGTTGTCAACTTGTGGAATGGGCTTCCCCGAGACGTTATAGACTGCAGCACCGTTGATTCATTTAAACTCCGCTTAGACAAATATCTCGCATCAAACCCGCGACTGACTGCGTTTGTAAATGAATAACTTTATTTTATCCTCCCCTCAGTTACTAACCCATATGTCCCCTACTAACTTCCTAGTCCTGCCACGGACATTAGTTCCAGGTCAGTAGTTCCCTTTCCAATGTTCCCTTACCCCCTCTAAACCACTGTTTGGACACTTGATCCTCAGTGTTTTGGAGGACAAGCAGCCTAGAAGGGTCACTAGATCTGTTGTTGCTTGATTTCCTTTGTACTCCTTTGTACTCCTTTGTACCACCACCGAGCTTACAACACTTTGGTTTGACAATATTTCACATTATCTCAAAGTTTCGAGACAACAAAACCTTTACTATTAAATCAACACACATGAAAAAAGGTAACACAAATCTTAAACTTAAAAGCTCATGAAGAAGTTTAGCTTCATGCTATATACTGTACAAATTAAATTATGTTATTCGAAAACTTATACGAACTCACATAGTCAATAAATCTTAAATCATACAGGAAATTTCACCTTTGAGACCTCAACTCTCTTATTCAAGTATTAAAAACCATAATAAGTAACACCCCGTTCTTTAACATTAATATCAAATACAAACCCCAATGTACAGTCAGAAACCTCATTTTCTAAGACACTTTGCTTGGGCACGGCATGTGGAGCGCATCGTTTCTGGACGACAGCCCACTTTAACTATCGCATACCTATGAACACACGTTTCGAACCAATAGATGCTTCACTCAGTCTGCCATGTAAAATTATAATGCTGCTGCAATGCTATGATCCGCATTCATATACAGTATTTATGGATATCAAAATGACAAAAAAAAACTTTATTACATTCCCTTATGTATCTACAGTAAATACAGACACGAATATGACCATAGGTATTAAGAAATTAAAAATTAAATTAAATATTTCCAAATTGCTGCCCCACGAAGATGGCTCGTTTAATTGGCTGTTACGAAATTTGGTAGTTAAAGTTCGCTCGTTCCTCACCCCCCAGAGAGATGTCTTCATTTCCATGTTCCCAGTGACCACGTTATGCATACTTGTATTAATTTCGAAGAGGTGGATGTATTTAAGTGTAAATGTTTACCTTGCATTGGTGTGTAATAAACTGTTGTTGTGTAAAGTAACGATGGCAATTATGACATGAATTACTAGTTACGATTAGTGTGTGTGTAAGTGAACCGATGTGTGTTTTAACCCTTAATTAGCGGCTCACCACATAAGTCGAGTTAAATAAAGCTGGACTATGTGGCGGCGCTCGACATAGGTCGAGTGGCAATTTCAGCACGTAATGTTGCTGAGAGAGAGAGACAAGTGGTGGCAGGAGACTAGCGAGCGTATGACTGCTCCAGACCACCGCGGCGAACCTACTGACACGAATCTCAGCTCCCTCCTCCCTCTCTCACTCGCTACATACTGAATTATATGGGGAAAGTACCGAATTACATGCTTTTTGCACTCGCGTTGCACGGTTATTGCAAGAAAACTAGCCATCATAAAAGGATCGTTATGGTGTCATTCGAAAGCTCTGTTTATGCCCTTTCAGGGATAGGTACTTGTTTTCCGTTCTGGGTCTTATTTAGGCATGAAAATGATCACGTAAACAGCCCTATTTTGGCTAAAAACACCCCGCTGTGCGGTACATATAAATAAACCGCATAGGCCGCTCGTAAGGTGTTAATAGACATAATGCTCTACAGTAGGTGACGAATACTAAAAACAGAAGTGTCTGCTTCATGGCATACAACGCAACGAACTCTGCAATGTAATATTGCATGTTATCATCTGGTCATGAAATTCAGGTGTGAAACGGCAATGAGTTATCAGTAGTAATATATGGGAGTATTATGTAATACCACACTAAGTTAAGCTTCGGAAGCTGATAAGTATATATTCTGTATATTCGGTAATAATTTAGTAAAACAATATGAAGGGTAAAGGCTATATAAGCATCGCATCGTGATATTAAGTTTAGCAATGGCTATATAGGCTATACCGCTTCGATGTTAGTATTATAATATCAGATATATTGCAATGTTTACACAGTGCAGCAAGGTTAATAGCATGATATAAACTGGATGACTTATATGCGAGTACCGGTATGTGATTAATAGTAACTACTATGGATGACGTTTGATGAATCACACACACACACACACACAACGAAAGCTACATGTCCATTCACTGCGGTCTGGTAGTGGTTTTGTTTTTATACATTCTAAATTTGTTAATATCATCCGTGTTAAATGTAGATACAGGAGGGAATAACAAACAATGGTATGTTTGTCATTTGTATATCAGATTCTGTATTATGAATCGTATCGTAGCATAACGGCACAGTAATTTTACATGGCAGACTGAATGAAGCATCTATTGGTTCAAAAACGTGTGGGCTGTCATCCAGAAAGAATACGCTCCCAATATCCGGGCCCTATCCAGGTGTCTCAGAAACTGCGGTTTCTGACTGTACTTGAATAAACTAATAAAAGCATATGGCCCTCCCGGGATTCAAACTCGAGACAACTGTGACGCCTGCAGCTTAGCAGAACGCCACATGGGCTCAGCCGCTCGCTTGGCCACTCGATAACACTCGCCAGGGCAATGTATTTGGCTACAGTCTATCTACAATGTTGTACTTTCTTTCTTGTGAATCGTCATGTCACAGGCATTACAGAAGTGGTCTTTATTTTCGCCTGTGACAATGCATTATATTTTATATCATCAGTTATAAGTTTAATGTATAAGACTGAATGATACAGCTAGAGAGTGTGAGTGAGTATGTACAGGAGGCAGAGGGTAGTCGCGTAGTGTTACACGTTTTCTCGGTGACGTCATGCCACGGCCGGGCCCTCTGAGTGGCTGGCTGCCTCATCACCCTCCCGCCGCGTCAGGAAGTGGTCCCCCCCGCACTCCCTGCTGCCTTGTGTCTTCCTTGCTCAGAGCTTGCCTGACCAGCATACTCTACACATCTCCCTTGTTACCTGTCCCCAACTTCTACCTATAGAACACTTTCTCTCTCTCTCAACTTCTTACCTCTCATTCTTCCAATTTATTTAATATCATAACTCCCCTTTGGTTCTGCACGATTTCATATATCGGCCATCGTATTATATGCTGAAGCTCTCAGATATTACATGTTTAGTTAGGCATTTTGGAGGGGTTACCATTTTGTCTGTAGAGGTTCGACACACTCATGGTGTCTCCCTACCTGTTGCTTGGTTGTCTGCTGGGCTATTTAATGCTAGACTGGGGTGAGGCTATTGTTGTTGTGATTTCCGATGTGTACCAGGTTTTGCTGAACCTGTACAATCGCAACGGATACGTGGGAAGCCTAGGTTGTCTCTCTGACTGTGTACCTTATGAGTTTAGCACTGTGTTGCGAGTGAGGGCTTTTGCCTCTGCGACCCAACACTGTGCTAACTCGTTTTGCTTTGACTTTGAGAGGGTCGCCAGGAGAGAACCAGATACTAGCGATCTGGATCTCTCAAGAGAGCACCCCGTCAATTAACGTAATTTGGCTGTACAGTCTTAAGGACCTCGCTAGGCTACGAGCCGCTTGCTCAGCCATTGTTTCCTAGCCTACTACATCCCAGCTAGACTTTATTCGCCTAGCAGACACCCGATTAAGATTATAAGCTCTTATGTTATGTATGCAGCATTTTAATTCTCGTTGATTGTAAGCCTTGGTTGTTGTTGAGTTGCACAACCCGAGCAGGCTTTTGCATTGCCTGAGGAAGTACTTCTTTTGTTGTTGGAGATAATATTATTGCGCATTTATTATTATTCCTGTGCCAGTTAACACTGTATGTCCATACACTTGTCATATCTTGTTCCTGCTTTATATAACAGTTCAAAATCCGATTCTATCATCTTAAGCAGCATCAGACTTTCTTCAGAAGATTCCTGCTCGATGCTTTAGGACTTTCATTCACTTTCTTTAATATAGGAGTGACAGTTTATTATTGTTTAGAGTAACTTTAATTATACTTCTTCTTGTTTGCATTAAATCATTCCAGTGATTTAATTAAGCTCTCTATCCTTTTCCTTGTATACATTATTAACGTAATTGTATGTTGTTGTGATCAGGCTGTATCAGAGATCATCAGCCTGTAGTAGTAGTTCATTTATACCGAGTTATAGGATACCCCGTTATCGCAGATTTAACTCTGGAGGGTATAGTTGTTTTTGTACGCCGGCATTATAAGTTCGAGGGTTGGATCTAGTGTTACCGTTGTGGCTGTGTGCCTTTCTAGTCCAATGATTAAGAGCCCTTGTTTTATACGAGTCCCGGTCGTAACAAATGGCGACCTTGCTTAGGATTTTGTGAACTTAGAGAAATATTGCAGGAGTGTTGTGGTCATTTGTTTTTGTTTAAAGGAATATAGTGGACACAGATTTTTTTTGGCAAGTAGTATAACACTTAAGAGTCTTCAAGCATTTTTGAGTGAATAGTGCTACATAAGAGTTTAGGTACTCCTTTTATTTTATAAACGTTGAGAATTTTCGGTGGATACTATGTCGGACGACGGATCAGTGTACAGTGAGGACACATACGGGAAACAGACTCTGAGGTGCAGCAGCGGGGTTTGTCCGAAGGCATTAGAGTTATAACTAGTGAGGAGGATGCAAAGAAGTTTCTGGAGATACCTATTACTGTTGACCGGGTGTCGGGGATTGATCGGTATGGTCTCCAGTGTTTGGCTACGGTCATGGGGCATGTGGGCACTAGCAGCATGTCGAGAGGTGACCTGGTGGCCTGTGTGCTCAGCGGGGTGCGTGGGGCTTCGGTGGGAGTGGGAGCTGGGGCACCTTCGGCCCAGCCCCCATTCCACTCGACTCCTACCATGGCGCCCCCTCGGGCTCCGGAGCCGGGTACGTTCCCGCAGGTCGATAGTCACTGGCAGCGTGGTTTGCACTTGGGTGAGTCTCCAATTGTTGCATCTCCTCCTCCTCAAGGTTTGACTCCAGATATGCTCTTCCAGCTTGAGATGGCTAAGATGCAGCTCCAGCAGCAGCGGGAATCTGAGCAGCAGCAGCGGGAGTTTGAGATGGCTAAGATTCAGGCTTAGGAGAGAAGGGCCAGATATGAGACTGAGGCTGAGGAGAGAAAGGCGAAGTACTGTGCAGACATAGATCTTGAGAAGTCTCGGGTGGAGTCGACAGGGCAGCGTCTCGGTTCTGGGAATCGAGGTCTTGATCAGTCTTTATCGCACTTCCTCAAGTTAGTCCCTGTATTTGACGAGTCGGGTGTCACCGAATTTGTTATGCGTTTTGAGAAGAAGTGCTGGGAGCACCAATGGCCCGAGGTTAAGTGGGCAGCCCTTGTTTCCTCTAGGTTGGTTGGCAAAGGACTCAAGGCATATGATGCGTTGCCTTTGGAGTCGTGCATCTATTATGAGGTATTGAAGGAGGCTGTCTTGAGGGCATATGAGTTACAACCAGAGACATACAGATTGAAGTTCCGGGGTGTAACGAAGGGTCCTGAGTGCACCTTTCTTGAGCATGCCCGGGATTTGTCCGATGCATTTAGAAACTGGCTGCGTTCTGAGAAGGCATCGATGTTTGAGGAGTTGAAACAGCTGATGCTTCTAGAACAATTTTTCAAGTGTATGGGCGGCGATCTGACGTTGAATATTAAAGAGAAACACCCGAAAACTCTTCAGGAGGCAGCTGAGATGGCTGACCTTCGGTTATCTTTGATTCGTGGGTGCGGTCTTGCACAGAGAAGTGATGCAGGCAATAAGGAGCGTAACCCTCCCCCTCCCCAAAACACTGATACACATAATTACACTAAGAACAAGAGCAGCGACACCAAAACTGACCATAAACCTAGTACCGTCCCGTTTAGCAAGGGTCCGGGCCCTTCCCCACCTCGAGGGAAGCCCAAGGGGGAGTTAGAGTGTTTTCATTGTCATGAGAAGGGGCATTTTGCAAGAGCCTGTCCAAGCAAGCTACCTAATGCATTTGTGTCTTTGGCTCGCAACATTGGGGTGTCCCCGAAGTCGTCTGAGTTTGCCCGGGGTATAACGTTAGAGGCTGGGACACAGCCATTGGAGAAGAATCCGGAAGGCTCGAACCCTGTCCGCGATGTCTTTTGCGACTATCGAGGGCGTGGCTGCGTGAAGTGGGCTGGTAAGAAGCATGGAGTTGAGCTGTTGCGAGACACGGGTGCCTCTCAGACTTTGATGAAGAACTTTACTGGTAGACCAATAAACGCGGCACGGGTGGTTGTGGTGCAAGGTATCAATGCTATCAGGTCATACCCGTTGGTCAGGATGGAACTGGAGGTAGATGGTGTGACACGAGAGTTGGATGTGGGAATTGTGGAGAACTTGCCTGTTGGGGGCGTCGACCTCCTTCTCGGCAACGACTTTGCGGTGCCTACTTCTGAGGTTTCCCCCTTAGTCATTGCCGAGAAGCCGGCCGACGTGAGTAGGGAGGAACAGGAGTGGGTAGAGAAGTGTCAAGTACAACCTATGTCGTGCGTTGTTACAAGATCTCTTGCATCCAAAGTGTCACAGCCTATTCCTCAGTCTTCTGATCAACGGAGGAACGGTCGGAAGAAGACGGCTAATGTTGGTAAAAGTTTGGAGAGTTTAGTACCAGCAGCGCTTCTTGGCGACTCAGTATTGGCACCATTGTTGGAGTCTGGAGAACCAGGACCTGTCACAGCTAGTGAGGAGGTAGGGCAGGAAGAGACTCCGAGGCAGCAACGTTACACACAGAGAGAAAAAAAAAAAAAAGGGTTGCTCAGTTTGATATTGGGGGAGGACTTGGGTTGCTTCGGAAGCATTTAGACAGGTTGGTTCCCTCAGATATTTGTAAACTGCAGTTGGAGGATCTGGAAGTTCAGAAGTGTGGTAATGGTGCTGTTGAGATCAAACACGAGGACGGGGAAACATGTCATGTGAACCTGTTGGAGGAGTTTGTGAGGCAACCACCTGAGCAGCCTACTGTCCCTGCGTTGGTCTGCAGCGGCCAAGGTGGAGAAGGAGAGGGGGGCAGTAGGGCACAGGTGGAGGAGAGTAGGGATTGTCATGTCTCGGCGGAGCAGTGGGCGGGGGACACGAGTCTGGTGGCTGTGGAAGCGCTAGAGCACCTGCCTGCGCAGCAGTGTGCAGCGCTCCAGCACCAGCTCGGTTCATACCCCACTGGTCGTGCCGAGCACCCGAGCCTCACAACTCAGGCGGTGCAAGATGTTCCGCGGGCAGGTCACGTAAATGTTGGGAGACCGTTAGCCTCGTTGTTTCGGTGGTTCAAGGTGGGCGACGAGGCTTGGACATGGTTGTCAGGTCAGGGTCGACCCATGGCTGCCAAGGGTGGTGGTCAGGAGGACATTGAGCAGATTGGTGAGGTTGGCTGTGGAGTGGATGTGCCCGGTCGTCGTATAGCCTCCCAATGATGCTCTAGTCGAATGCAACAGCCCTACCATAGACCGACTATATCTGGCCATGTCGCTAAAAGCGGTGATGCTGCGCAGGCAGATGTAGTCGTAAGGAATGCGGGGGTGCGCATGTACGGTATCGGGGGGGAAGCCTTAGCAATAATGAACTATGGGAGTGACTGCACAGGTGGTACTGATTGTCCCTCTCATGACCTGGCTGTTCTAGGGACAAAGGTGGAGAAGGAGGGAGACTACAGGTTAGAAGCTGCAGTCTCGGCTGGGTTGTGGGAGGGCACTAGGCATGTTGTTCTGCGAAACAAGTTGTTTACTAGGCTGTGGCAGTGCATCCGCATGTTTGTTGCTTCTCCAGGCCTGATGTACGGGGTAGAATCCGACATGGAGGCTGAAGACAGTGCTAGGCTCAGTTTAATTCCCTACCATATAAATCCTGCTCAACAGCCTGTCGTGAAAACAGAGCTAGACGACATGTGGAAAAAGGGTCTGAGGGATAAAGGATATCGTGAATGGTCATTGCCAGTGACTTTGCAACCGGAGTTGAGTGGCAAGATCTGTGTGTGTGGTGATTGTAAGAGTGTGGAAGCATTATCCCTGACAGACGCCTATACCTTATCGAGAGTTGACGACACCATAGACCGCATCGGGGCTGCATCGCCTATCACGAAGGTAGAACTAGTGAAAGGCTTTTGGCAGGTCCCGTTGCCGGAAAGAGCGAAGAGAAGTGCCAGTCTTGTGATGAACTGGGCAGTTTATCAGTGTCAGGTGTTGTTGTGCTGCCGGAACACAAGTTGGATGGGTGGCATGCTAAGGGCACTGATAATGTTTTGGCTGATTGTTTGTCATGGGAGGGTTTGTTTGCAGGAGAACTCCCACCGTTCAGTCAGTGTGTGTTGAGAGTGGAGTAAAATAGGCTTGCCCCTGTAAGTGCAGCCGCCATAAACATATCAAAAATGAAAATTCTATAAAAACTCTTTCTTTAATAGTTAAATTGTTTAAGTATGTTATAGCTGAAGTTCTGAGTCGAACCTGTGCTTCTCTCAGAAGGCTGGGCTAGTAGAAGCTCGCTCTAGGAGCATAGCAGTATGAATTAAGCTATTGTGTTGGGAGGGGTTGTAATTTTGTTGTTGATGAGAACTGAACTTTGCCTTCTGTGTTGCGAAGTGATTAGGGGTGGCGAGTCTTATCGGCGTTCTGCTTATCAGATATGGAGCTCATGGTTGAGCGTCTAATATCTTGGGGGGGGGATGTGACGCGTGCAGCTTAGCAGAACGCCACGTGGGCTCAGCCGCTCGCTTGGCCACTCGCTAACACTCGCCAGGGCAATGTATTTGGCTACAGTCTATCTACAATGTTGTACTTTCTTTCTTGTGAATCGTCATGTCACAGGCAGTACAGAAGTGGTCTTTATTTTCGCCTGTGACAATACATTATATTTTATATCATCAGTTATAAGTTTAATGTATAAGACTGAATGATACAGCTAGAGAGTGTGAGTGAGTAAGTACAGGAGGCAGAGGGTAGTCGCGTAGTGTTACACGTTGTCTCGGTGACGTCATGCCACGGCTGGGCCCTCTGAGTGGCTGGCTGCCTCACCACCCTCCCGCTACGTCAGGAAGTGGTCCCCCCCCGCACTCCCTGCTGCCTTGTGTCTTCCTTGCTCAGAGCTTGCCTGACCAGCATACCCTACACATCTCCCTTGTTACCTGTCCCCAACTTCTACCTATAGAACACTTTCTCTCTCTCTCAACTTGTTACCTCTCATTCTTCCAATCTATTTAATATCATAACTCCCCTTTGGTTCTGCACGATTTCATATATCGGCCATCGTATTATTTGCTGAAGCTCTCAGATATTACATGTTTAGTTAGGCATTTTGGAGGGGTTACCATTTTGTCTGTAGAGGTTCGACACACTCACGGTGTCTCCCTACCTGTTGCTTGGTTGTCTGCTGGGCTATTTAATGCTAGACTGGGGTGAGGCTATTGTTGTTGTGATTTCCGATGTGTACCAGGTTTTGCTGAACCTGTACAATCGCAACGGATACGTGGGAAGCCTAGGTTGTCTTTCTGACTGTGTACCTTGTGAGTTTAGCACTGTGTTGCGAGTGAGGGCTTTTGCCTCTTCCACCCAACACTGTGCTAACTCGTTTTGCTTTGACTTTGAGAGGGTCGCCAGGAGAGAACCAGATACTAGCGATCTGGATCTATCAAGAGAGCACCCCGTCAATTAACGTAATTTGGCCGTACAGTCTTAAGGACCTCGCTAGGCTACAAGCCGCTTGCTCAGCCATTGTTTCCTAGCCTACTACATCCCAGCTAGACTTTATTCGCCTAGCAGACACCCGATTAAGATTATAAGCTCTTATGTTATGTATGCAGCATTTTTATTCACGTTGATTGTAAGCCTTGGTTGTTGTTGAGTTGCACAACCCGAGCAGGTTTTTGAGTTGCCTGAGGAAGTACTTCTTTTGTTGTTGGAGATAATACTATTGCGAATTTATTATTATTCCCGTGCCAGTTAACACTGTATGTCCATACACTTGTCATATCTTGTTCCTGCTTTATATAACAGTTCAAAATCCGATTTGATTATCTTAAGCAGCATCAGACTTTCTTCAGAAGATTCCTGCTCGATGCTTTAGGACTTTCATTCACTTTCTTTAATATAGGAGTGACAGTTTATTATTGTTTAGAGTAACTTTAATTATACCTTCTTCTTGTTTGCATTAAATCATTCCAGTGATTTAATTAAGCTCTCTATCCTTTTCCTTGTATACATTATTAACGTAATTGTATGTTGTTGTGATCCGGCTGTATCAGAGATCATCAGCCTGTAGTAGTAGTGCATTTATACCAAGTTATAGGATACCCCGTTATCGCAGATTTAACTCTGGAGGGTATGGGTGTTTTTGTGCGCCGGCATTATAAGTTCGAGGGTTGGATCTAGTGTTACCGTTGTGGCTGTGTGCCTTTCTAGTCCAAAGATTAAGAGCCCTTGTTTTATACGAGTCCCGGTCGTAACACACCACACCCAGAACATAAGCACCTTATCGTATAAATATGATAGAATATGGCTCTTTTGTGATCTCGTATGTCTCTGTGACGTGACGTCACGATCGCTCCTACAGCACGACGTAGGACGAGTAGATCGTATATTATAAGATTGTAAATAAGTTAAGTTGTAAAAGGCCTAATATGCTATTAAGCAATATTGCCATGGTCTTATGTAGTATATACTGTATATATGAATTTATCGTATATATTAATATAATTTATCGTATAGAGCAACCCAGATGCGGTACGATAATTTGGGCTCCTTGCGTTTTGCCAAGGCAGCAAGGTGTGTCTTCGAGGAACACCAGAGCCTTCACGAACACCAACCAGTTAACATCTAATTTTCCGCCCTCAGTTGATCGTGCTTTTGTGCCTCTAATCACAATACACAGACAGCAATACACTCAGCTACACCATCACGACGCTCTCATCGACGCCATGACTGACTGACAGATAAACATAATATTCATGTCCATTCCCATGTAATCATTTTTTCTTTCTTTAACTTGACTCGTGTCTCGGGACCGAAGTCTCGATCCCCATTGTCCACCGCCATATTGGGTAAAACGTTCTCCCTTGCCTCATTGCCATGTGGAACTATTGGTGAGTTAATTCCTGGCTAATATTAAACCTTATAACCTTACCCTATATATAAATTTATTGTGTGAGACCTTTGGATATAAATTAGCTTGTTTCAGATTGAATTCATTTTAGATATGGAGTAGTTTTCATTTAGATTGATTTATTTGATTCATTATAGCTTAGTAATATTTAACTCCCATTGATAGTTTACCACATTGGTGCCCAGACCCGGGAATTAGCTACCAGTAGGGGATTTTTCTTAGGCAATGAGCAAGGGATTAGCCCAGGGATGCAGGAGCAAGGACCCCGGAGGGGTGGGGCTTGGCTATCTTCCTGTACCTCAGGCGCCGGTACCTCAGCGAATAGCCATAGTAGGGCATTTATATGCCACTAGGCTATGGGCAGCTGACTGAGGAACTGAGTCGTATCGGGCGTCGGAGGGGGATAGGACGTTCAAGCTATCCTACTTCGGGGTACCGGGAGCAACCGTTGACACCCTGAGAGCCTCCCCACAGTGGGGGCAGGTGGTCCGGTTTAGGCCGCATATGATCTTTTTGTTTTTGGGCGGCAATGATATACGCCCCGGTACAGTACCCCGCGAGTTAGCTGACGCTATCAAAGAGGTGGCGCTGGATCTGGAGAATGAGTCCGGGGGGAGCTGTAGGATTGTGGCAATTGAGAGCCGGACGAGAGTCCGAGGGTTGTCAGCGGCGGAGTACCAAGCCATAAAAAATTCTGTTAACCGCGCCCTGAGGTGTCGGTTAGTAGAAACGAGGCACCGCTTTGTATCGCTCACTCTCAGCATCCGGGACCTCGACCAGGATGGTGTCCACCTCGATTTAGACACCAATCAAGTCCTGTATGACAAGATTGTAGGGCTAACGAAGCATTGGCTAGAGAGGGACGCCGGGGTTGTATCATTGCGCCTGCCTAAGTCCTGCATCCCACCCATCATCTTTCCCCAATAATTTTCTTTTCCGTTTCAGACTTCCTGTGACATATGACCTGACCTAACATTTTTTCTTGTTCAATATGATTCATTAGTAGGTATTGCTATTTAGTGTACTATTTTTTCTCCATAACATAGAAGTCCGCCGGTCGGCGTCTCTTAAGTAGACTATTATTTGGCCGTTGTCTTTGTAACATAACATTTAGATACATAGCCTATAGGCTCACATGCAAAATGAATAAAGACCATAAAGAGACACCGTCTAGTGGGGTGCTGAGCAAAGCCCCTAAAAATCAAAGGGCGGGACTTCGGGGAGTATTAAATAGGCTAATTGTGGACGTCAACACTTTCATCACTACTGTTGAACTAGAGGAATTGGAGGCTAGATTAGAAAACGTTCAGGCTACCCACGGTCGTATTACGGCTCTGAGTGAGGTAATTGTGGCTGACATGATAGAGGAGGAAGAGATAGTTACAGAGTGTGATAATCGCGCCCTCTATGACGAACCTGTCTTTAGAGCGAAGTACCTATTACAGCGTGCTGTCGCAAGTAAGAAGGGAGGCGATAATGAGGCCCATAGAAGGGCTGACCCAAAACATACTGTACACCTCCCAAAGCTCAATCTTCCTACATTTGGGGGCAAGTTGACTGAGTGGTTAGCTTTTTGGGACGTATTTCGATCTACGGTTCATGAATCCTCTTTGGATAATGTCCGCAAGTTTCACTATCTGAAGGGACAAAGGAAGGATAGGCCTTACATTTAATAGAGGGTTTTGCAGTAGTGGGTGGTAGTTATCTTGAAGCGGTACACTTATTAGAGTCCACATACGGGGATAGAGAGCAGTTGAAGATGGCCCATGTCGTTGCCTTGCTGGGGCTCGCAGAACCACAGTATAAGGTTGATGAGTTGACTAACTTCAGGGCAAATATGGAGTGCCATACTCGATCGCTAGACACCCTAGGGCTTACCACGAAGGAAATGATAGTCATTATCTTGCGTCAGAAGCTTCCTATGGCAATACTTGATAAGGTAAGATAATTTGAGCTGGGGGAGTTCAAAACTCAGTTTAGTAAGGAGATCAATAATCTACAGTTGAACAAAGGGAGAATGTATGTGTCGGGAGGGAGTGAGAATGTGGAGAAGAGGGGAACAGTAAGCATGACAGTGGGGACTAAAGAAAAGAAAGAGGGTGCGTATAAGAAACCTGCTCAGATTCTATGTAAGCTATGTAACAACAAACATAAATGGAGTTTCTGCGTAAAATACCCAACAAATGAGACAAAACTAGCACAGGCGAAAAGATTGAAGCTATGTGTAGGTTGTCTAAGTGGGGAACATGGTAAGCAGGGAAAATGTACTGCTACATACTTAAGCCCCTTACTGGCAAAATAGATGCTGATTTCAATAAGTCATGGGGGGTAACGCCCCCCTTCAACCCATCCTCTATCCCGAGGCAAATTTGTTTTTGTTATTTTACTCTGAAAATGACATACATCAGAGTGTTTCAAGATTGTTGGATAATGGGAGGAAAACATTTTACGGGGATTAAAACTAATTGGGTAGAATGTAGAGTTCGGGCATACCGCCAGCCTTGTTTACACTATGCGTGGCGTCGGACCTTTGCCATCATGTTCCCGTCTATTTTGACTGCCTTTGGATATAATATGTTGAGGGGGGGCAAAGCCCCCCATGGACATATTGTCCTCATCATATACTGTATATTGCCAGCAGGGGGCAAATAACCGAGAAAAAAATCGCCCGTCAAAATAGCGCTAAGTTAACCGCGGCGATCGCCCTATGTAAACATGATGACCGTACGCCCGGAATCTAAATCCATCCCAACTAATTTTATCTAATGATGAAAACTATCTAATACCAATATGAAAAACCATGGGAAACTTAGCAGTCAAATCTTCCGTTTTTATTTGAGGGGGGGGGGCGCGGCGGGGGAAGAACCAGGCTTGATATTGGAAACGGGTGTCTGAAGTTCCGCATCTAGCCTAGCCTATAAATTTGCGAGTGCAAAACATAACCTAGAGCTCCTAGCCTAAGCCTAGGCTATGTCATTGTCACTGGTCGGGATTGGGAAACTATTATTGATAGCCTTTCTAAACCAGTGGAGGTGGTCTGAAGCTAGAGTCAAGCCACTGCCTAAATGGTAAAATTCCAGTTTTACACAGGGGATGATTTTTACAAGTAGCCTAGCCTATTTTAAATTTGTTTTCCTTGTTTTGATATTTTTTAGGTGTGTCATTGGCAAGAATGTAGTTACCGGGTGTACCGCCCGTCTTGTTTACACTACGCGGACGCTCACCATCATGTTCCCGTCTATTTTGACTGCCTTTGGATACAAAAATAAATTACCCTAACCAAACAACCTAACCTAACCTAACCTAGTATTATAGATTTATAAGTATTTATTTTATTATAAGTATTTATAGATGATTTATGTTGTATGTTGGTAGTGGTACACCCGGTAACTACATCCATCCCGTGTCATTTTATGAACCCCGTCGGAAATTGTAAAACAAACATTATCCATCAATCTTAAGACACCAAAGCAACAACAAATATTTGCACGTTCGTGATCACGTTCCCGGCTATTTTGACTGCCGTGGAATACAATAATAGGTTGAGGGCCTTGAGGCCCCACCCCCCCCTCATCCCCCCCATGACATACTGTCATCATCATATCTATTGCCAGCAGGGGGCAAATAACAGAAAAAAATAAAAAAAACGTGAGCGCACAATTTAAGAAGGCCTAGGCCTAGCCCAAAGTTGTAAACATGACGACCGTACGCCCCTACCCAATTTAATTTTATTGATTTAGGGAGTATAGGCCTAGATTAATTATCCAATATAGCCCAAATGAATTACCAACGGTTTGAACATAGGCTAGGCTAGGCCTAGGTCCTATGCCAATGAAATTATGAAGTATATGATATATCATATAATTCATATAACGAATAGCCTATAGGCTAGGCCTAAACCTAAATAATAGATCATAACTTCGACCCAGTGTCAAACTAGAATAATAGGCCTAGGCCTCCCCTATAAATTTGACAGAAGGATATTAGGCTAGCCCAGCCTAATCTAGGGTAAGTTAACCTATACAATAACTGTTGCATAGGCCTAGGCTAGTAGGGTAAGGTCCCATACAGTAGGCTACCTGGCTACACATTATAGGCTAGGCTAATAAAAAGGTATAAGGTCCCACAGAGTACACATTATAAGTAATAATAGGCCTATTAAAGTATTATGTATGTTAATTTGTTGGTTGTTTTGGAATTTTGTAATATATTCTGAATTCCGATTCTTGATAACAGGTGTTCAAGAAATCGGAGAATCCTTGGCCTAGCGTAGAAAGAAAGATTAGGCCTAGGCTAGGCTTATCTATAGCCTACCTTGTCCATTCTTATTATATAAAAGCTAACCAATATAATATCTTGTACACCTATACACCTAAATACAGTTCCTTTGCACTAATATGGGAGGATTATGTGTTTTAGATCATAATAGTCAATAAGTAATTGACCAAATCTGTTGTTTACATGGCGAAGACTCGGCAGACGACGTATGCTAAACGCTATTTTCACCATTATATATATTATTTATTAGTAATCTTTTCTACTTTAATGCATGAAAATAAAATAATTTGTAATTTTATACACTTGTTTGTGTATTAAAACAGAGTAATTAACTTAAATATCCAAATTTCATAGTCGATCTCTAAAATTACGCGGACCTTGGACCCTCTGCGGAAGCAGGTAGGCTCCGTGGAGCAGGTGTCCCCAATATACTGCCATAGCCCAGGGGAGTGCTGGAGGGGCCTTGGTGACCCTGGTCTCTTGAGTTTTCTCCTGGGTGACCTAGATGGGTGTGAATTTGTATTTTGTCTTTGTGTGTTCATTGTTTTCTTGAGTCGGCCACCCCCAGAGAAAAACAAAATAAGAAAAAAGGATAAGCGGGGAATGGGCCTGAGTAAGTACAGTACATGCATACATACATACAAAACAGTCATCACCACGGAACTAAAACTTTCCTATTCGCGAAAAGTGCCAATTGTGTGCTGGTTCATTGTCCTGGCCGAGTGCTGGAGTCATTACTTGTTTTACCTCATCTCTCAGGTCTTTGTGTTTGTTGTGTGGAGCTGAAAAATAGAGATAGTGAAATATTTCAATGGTGAGGGTATTCAGAATGTTTGGTGAGGAGGTAAAACATTCTCTTTTTCATCCGCACGTTTATTTACACCAAATACAACATGTGGCTACAATGCAGTGGTGCTGCATACACTATAGTTGCTGAATATTAATAATGCTTGTGAAATATGACTCCGATGCGGTGTGACGGTAAATACAAACACATCACACAATTTATGTCCATAATTAGAACCCTTTTCTTTCCTTTTCTCTGCATCAACAATGACACATCTGAAAGACGATCATTGTGTTCACCCTCCAACTAATAACAAGATCATGTATATTTGTAAGTTTGTGTGTGAGGTTGCGGGTGTGCAACAGTATTATAGCAATGTTATTGTATT